>JAKUCV010003222.1:137779-264831 GCA_028386065.3 Turnera subulata | reverse complement strand
AGATTTCTAATGTGATCTATGATCTAGGGTACTTGCATACTTTTTGATCTACTTGCAGGTTTCTTCTGGATGAGAGGCTATATATTCCTAACAGATGTATAGCATTTAGCTCTCACTGTATGCTGGTCGCACGGTTCTACTTCCCTGTATGGATGTTTGCAGTTTCTGATGAGAATTTGTTTCTCATGATTGTGTTTATGAGCACTCCCATTATGTGTGAGTGGGAGATGTTGGAAAATAGTGAGTCCACCCATAAGGGGTGCTCACTTAAGCCCAACTGGGCCCAACTAATACATTATATAAGCCACCACAAGGGGAGGCTGATATACCGAGTATTATAATACACATGTGTTGTGTACATACACAGATAACCTGCATACTGCATTCTAGGGTTTAGACCGTGGAAACTAGGAGGCCGATCCGACACGCTGTGACGGTCTCCACCGACCAGTGATTCAAGCCGTGGCTCCCGATCCTGATAACGCTTCCGCTTCACTCTTACAGATAAGTCCCCTTATCTATTATATGTATATGCATGATGAATTCCTTCATATTCAATAGGAACAACTTCGGAAAAACCTTTGCTGCTCCAAAACTAATCAAAGGGACTAATTAACGAAAACAAAGCATATGGACTCAGGGGTTCGTCATAGGTTGGAGGGTGTGAGGCACCTCACTTATACTTGGGCGAGAATATCAGATTAAAACTAGAGTTTTTGCTATAAGTAAACGGGCTGTTAATACTTGAAAATTGTTTTCAAAATACAAGTCCCGCTAATGAAATCTGTATTTGCTTTGGAACTTCCACCTCCGTCCCCTTGGTTAACCTAAAGATTATACACCCTAGTTCAATTCTATTTATTTTTCTTTTTCACCTTATCAATTTTTTTTTATTATATGTATATGGTTTGTGTTTGATTGATTATGTAGTTACTTAATTCATTCGCGGGTTAATGGTATGGTTGGTATCCCTAGTAGTTCAAATTCGTTAATTGTATACACTAACTTTTTTACCGTCAATTATGTACCCGAACTTTGTGAGTTTGCGTCAACTGTATACCTCGGGCAGCACTTTGATGACGTGGCGTGCTGCCTGTTAATGATAGGTTGCAATTTAGTCCTTGAGTTTCTAAATTAATCATATAAGTACTATATTAGTATACAATCTAGCCCATATATTTTTTATTATCTAGAATTAATCCTTAGTATTATATGTAATTATTATTTAGATAATATTTGATTCCAAAATTATTTCTAGTGCATAATAATATTTTTATTAAAATAATAAGCGTACAATAATTTTTTTATAATAAGTTTTACACACAACTGGTTATATTTACAAATTAATGTGTATATATTACATAGTCATATGAATCATTCAATTATATTACTTAACTGTAATTATTTATGAATGATTCAATACATAAAGAATATATTTTACATTATTAATTTTAACAGTGTAAGAATTTAAAATTCAAAAAATAATGCAAAAGCGGTCCCACTTGCCAAGTATCAAAATAATAAGAAGTTTGAAAATCGAATTCATAGCCCAACCACCACTTGCAAAATTAGAAAATTACAAAGTTAGGAAATATTTTAAGGTGAATAAAAATAATAAATGTCTACTATTAAATTTTATATGAATATTATTAGATTTGATGTAACTAAGTACATATAGTAAATTATCATCATTATTATTATCATTATCATCATCATCTTCATCTTCATCAATATTATTACTATTACTATTATTATTATTATTATTATTATTATTATTATTATTATTATTATTATTATTATTATTATTATTATTACTACTACTACTACAAGAGACTATTTATAAGAGTATTGATCTTGTAATAGCCCTGTAAAAATTTATATTTTTATCGGACTGTAAAACGCTTTGTACAGTAATTTACCATGTAAAATATTCTTGGGTAATTATTTCAGGGTAAAATATGCATCGGGTTCCGAAACCAAGCTCTGTTCCACGCTCAGGATTTTTCTGCGGATTTTACGGACCAAAGTTGGAATTTTTCGGGTCCAAGAATCTCGACAAAAGTCATGTTTAACCTCGAATTATCGGGCCAGAAATAAAGTCAAGGGGGCATTATAGATATTTTCTGGTCCGGACGGGACACGACTGTATAATTGAAATTATGCAGCCGCCTTGCTCCTGTATGCACGTGAAATTCTGTCTCCCTCTGTGCTGAACGTGACCCTGCGTGTTTTATTTCTCTTTCTCTCGTACCCATCATCAACTACAAAAACCCATCACCAGCATCACCTTCACCTGCAAAAACTCAGCCGCATTCTTCTCCTGCCAACTTCAACTGCAAACAAAAATACACAAACCCAGTTTCTTTTTTTTTTTCCACCAAAACCAGAAAAAGAAAGGAAGAGTATGAAAGGAAAAAAATACAAAAAAAAAATAACAAACAAACCGAGCCACCCGCCACACGCGTCTGCCGTCTTCACAACCAACTGCCGACCGCCACCACGAAACACCACCTCGCTACCAGTTCGCCACCCGTTCCTCCTCTCCCTTCTGTCGCCTTTGTCCCTGTGTGCGACAACCAGCAGCCACCACCACGTGCAGACCCGCCGACGCCACCCTTCTCTCTTCCTCGCCGACGCACCAGCAGCCGACGCCGTTCACTCGCTCGCCGCTGCAGATCCGCCCTTCACCACCGCCATCGTCGAGGAGCTCGATCTGACGAAGTCGCGTGCCGCCCGCAACCGCCACTCACACCTTCGCCTCGTCCCTGCCGTGACGTCGCTGCCATGTCGTTCAACGCGTCGACAGCTGCGCCGCTGCAAGGTGAGCAGGCCAGGTACCGACGACCCAGATGACTGACAGGCGGGCCGTGTTGACCCGATTTGTGAAATGCGGGTCGGTGATGTTGGGTCTGCTGGGCGCTGAGCCTGGGCTGGGCGGGCCTGTGCAACGGGCCTGCTGCCTTGGCTGGGCCTTGCGCCTGGGCCTTTGGATGGGATGGATGTGGTATGGGACTGGGCTAGTACTATTTGGCCCAGTCCGAAATTTAAAAAAAGAAAATAATAAATAATAATAATAAGAGAAATTAAATCTGGAAAAAAAAATAGATAATTCTGGGTAAATAATTTTGGGGAATAATATTATAAATAAATATATACTTGTGGCGAGACAGTTATAGTATGGTAATTAATTTGGAAAATATAAGTAAAAGAAGTATTTTGGAAAGTACATACTTGAGGGAAATAAAAATGGAAAGGGCATTATCAAAGTAAATACGTACCGGAATAATAACCGGATATAATTATGGTAAAATATTTCCGGCATATGTAATTAAATGGTGAATTATGACGATAATGGGAATAACTCGGGGAAGTACCGAGTAGGTCCAGTAATTATTTTTACGGCTTACAGTAATAGTCGTGCGTTTGCATATCATCTTATATGTGCATAAATTGTTGTTTGATATAGAAATTGATAACGAGCAGTACCCTGAGGAGTCTGAGCCGGAACATTTCGAGGACTTTCAGGAATAGGAATCGGCTAAGGTGAGGATAGGTAAATATTTATATACTGACCATAGTACCAGGTTGCTGTTTGTTTATTATGTGTGTTATATGCTTGAATAATTCTTTGTGGCTGTGAATGGTTGATGTGAGATGAATTTAATTGGATTTGTTGCCGTTGATGTTGCTGAATTGATGCTACTATTGATGTTTTTGATAATGTAGAAATGTTGGTATTAGTAGGTTATTACTGTTGTTGTTGACTGTGAAAATTGTGTGAGTACGAGTGTACTAGTGAGATAAGCTTGTATTATCCAGACGAGCGGAGAGGCTGTGAGCCTGCTCGGGATAATGAGAGAATGAAGGATAATAGAAATTAAGTAACTAGGAATAATAAAACTGGTCACACTTCGACATCTAGTAAGTCACAATTAAATGTTGGAATAGCCAGATGGTAGTCTTATTTTTTATGGTGCTGGGGGAGAGTGTGCTTAAGGTCTGCTCCCTGTCTGTACTAGTTTTTATTTTAGGTGCTGGGGAAGAGTGTGCTTGGGGTCTGCTCCCTGTCTGTGCCAATTTTACGTGGAGGTACCAGAGCGGGGTCCATGGGCTAGCTAGCTTGACTACCAGGCGACGGCCACCATTTAACTAGTGATATGGGCCCTGATAATAAAATTGGTATAGAGTGTCTAGAATCACAGAGTGTGTTATTTAGGGTTCATGTGAACCTTAGTTAATTGTTGTTGATGTGACTTGGATTATTTACGGTTGTTTGTATATGTATATTTGCTTATGGATTTTACCCGGTGAGCACTTCGGACTCACCCCTCGCCTGCGTGACCTGGTCGCGTAGTTTGATTGTGCGTAGCTCAGGTACGTTCGAGGCAAGCTGTGGCGCACCCTCTGCCAGGCCCGGATCCATCCTGCGTTGCATCATGTTTATACTGTTGTCTATTGCTGTGTTGTACTAAGACTTCCGCTGCTTGCATTTTATTTCTTGATTCGGTTGCTTGTTCTAATAATGTTCCCGTGTCGGGACAAGTATTGTTGATGTATTATGTACTTTTAATGTATCAATACTGTTGGTTGTGATATTTACCTCTGCGGTTATTGTAATAGTATGTGGTCCCACGTATTTACTGTGTATAACGGTAAATACGGACCGGGGCGTTTCAAATCTTTTATTTCCTTTTGTGATTAATTACAATTTAGTAATTAATTAAAATTAATCGTATATAGGATAGAATTATAACATTAAATATTGCACAAGTAATAATTATGTATAACACTAAAAATTTAGACTAAAGTATTATCATTCTTAAAAAAGGATTTAATTGAATATAATAACAATTTGAGGACTTGATTGTATAATTTTAATGGACCAACATGATTAAATTTGAAATTTAAGGGGCAAACTAACATAAGTTATTGGCGGGCAGCATGCCACATCATCAAAATGCTGCCCGACATACACGATTGACCAAATTTAAAAAGTACAAGTAATTGACGGAAAAAAAAGTCGGAGTATATAATTGACAAATTTGAAAGAATTCGGGTACCAACTATACCATTAACCCATTCATTCTCACAAATATATATGAAATAAAGATTTTATTTTTATATAGTTTTATATCGGTCAAAGCATAGGTGTGGGGCGCCCACATCTTTTTATATGTGACGTGCCATTAACATTCTGATTTCGTATGATTAGTCCCTTGTGAAGGTTTAAGAAGTAGTGATTTTTCCATTTCTTTTTTACTTCCAACAAATAATGGATGACAGCTCCAAGACAGAAAAGAGGTCCTAAAACTTCTGTTTTTAGACGGGTCAATCATATTTTTGATCATTGTGTTTATGGGTTTGAATATTTTTCATCCTTGTGTTACAAAATGGACATTTTTCATCCTTGTGTTTATTTTTCGGAACATTTTTCATTTTTCTCCGATTTTTCGAAAAGAAAAACTGACGTGTCAATTAAAACACTGACACGTCAGCTATATGGGCCCACATTTGAACAGAAAAAACCCAAGCCAAATCACCCCACCCCGACCCATTTCGCCCACGAATTTTACCCATTTTCAAGTTAGCCAATTACAAAAACACCCCCAAAAAATAACCCAATGTAACACAAAAAAACAACACACTCATACACAACAACCAAATCGTCACCGTTTTGGCCACAACCATCATCACTTCTTCATCTCCTTCCTTCCTCTCCCCACATCCATGAACCACCAACACCCCCACCGGATCAGACACCACCGCCACCGTCTCCAACCCGCCAGCAATCCATGAATCTAATTTTCTTCCAGAATTACATATACTTAATTGAAAAATTAATATCATTAACTTGTGATATTCATCAAGCTAAAACCCAGAAACCATCACAAATTGTAAGCATTAAAGCAACCTTCTTTTAATTCCACATTCAAGTTTCTTAAACATCAAATCCAAAACCAAACAACAACAACAATAAAAAATCAACCACCGAAGCCATAGAGGGTCCGGCCTTGCCTCTTGAGGGCATAGACAACATCCATAGCAGCCACAATCTTCCTCCTAGCATGCTCTGTATAGGTAACTACCACGAATCACGAATCCCTTGCCTCCCTTCCTCCATCCTCTCTTCGCCAAGATTTCCAAGGGTCGGTTCAGCGAGGACCTCACCCGCCGCTACTTCCACCAGCTCAACTCCGCCGTCGGATACTGCCACTATCGCGACGTCTTCCACCGCGACCTGAAGGTCTCCGATTTCAGGCTCAGCGCCATCAGGGACCAGGTGCGGCAAGACGGGCTGCTCCACACCCTCTGCGGCACCCCGGCCTACGTGGCGCCGGAGATCCTCCACTGACAACAGCGGCAGCCGCCGCCAACAATCACACCCGCTCCCACACCCACAGAATCCATCCTAAAAAACAAACATCATCCCGTTTAGCAGCAAACTCAGGAAAAGAAAAAAAAAAGAGGAAGAGACAAGGAGCGGCAGAGGCTTACCGGATTAACAGCGGTGCGAGCTCGATCCGACCCCAAGCCCAAGTGAACCTCGGGTCCTCCGCCACAAGCCACCACAACACATAACTCGACGCCACCAACAACTCCACCAGCAACCCCCGTCAACACAACCACGAACCAAAGCAACCACCCGGAACGAAACAAGAGACCCGATTAAAAACAAATAAAACTCGGGGAAACAAGAAAAGAAAGAGGAGGGGTTGGGTTTGGTTAGGTGGGGGTGTTGGTGGTTCATGAATGTGGGAGAGAGGAACGAAGAAGATGAAGGTGTGCTGATGGGTGTGGCCTAAACGGTGACGCCTAGGCTGTTGTATGGGTGTGTTGATTTTTTGTTTTCTTTGGACTGGGTTATTTTTTGGGGGTGTTTTTGTAATTGGCTAACTTGAAAAATAGGTAAAACCCATGGGCGAAACGGGTCGGGGTGGGGTGATTTGGTTTGTGTTTTTTCAGTTCAATGTGAGCCCATATAGCTGACGTGTCAGTGTTTTAATTAACACGTCAGCATTTTCTTTTCGAAAAATCAGAGAAAAATGAAAAATATCCCGAAAAATAAACTCAAGAATGAAAAATGTCCATTTTGTAACAAAAGGATGAAAAATATTCAAACCCATAAACACAAGGACAAAAAATATAATTGACCCTTTTTTAGACAGGTTCTCACACTCGCGAGGGCCTATGACCTACGACGGCTTATGGATGTTTCATAAGGTGAAATATCTTTTTGTGAGTATGTTAGAGAGAATTAACATCATGAGGTGGAAGTGCTCATCCCTGAAGTACCAAATTATTTAAGCCAGTGAAAAGGATGCTTTATTGTATGGATTATATATTATGCATCACATTACAAACGACAGTCCCGTATTGGGTAATAGAAACCTTGTACAAGCAGCTTTATAACTAGTTACACAATACCTTAGTGTCTTAGACCATAATCTTAGCATCAGAGCTCTAGTATCCCTGCAGGCTTCTCTCCAGCAGGGATACTAGCTAGACAGGGGCGGATTTAGGGAGGGGCCAACAGGGGCCCTGGCCCCCCCTAACCTTGGCTCATGATGCATTTTTCCTTTAATATGACGTGGGTTGAGTAGCAGTTCAGTGGTCAAAATTTGGTTTTTTTACCTTGAAATCAAGAGTTCGAACCTCACAATTGCATTTTTTGTTCTATTTTACACAATTATGGCCCCCCCTAAATTCATGTTCCAAATTTGGCCCCCCTTGAAATCCAATCCTGGCTCCGCCCCTGTAGCTAGAGGTTCTTAGGTGTGAGCGGGGCGGCTTCCGGTGGGATTGGAGGATTTCATCTTTGCTTGGTCTTCATGAGGGTGAGTGTCTGTGAGCCAGTTGAGGATCCCTCGAGCAGTGCCATGTATGACACCGTCAATAGGGGCTAGAGGGAATAACACAACATCTGCCACCTTGTGGGCTGTATCAAACCCATGCTCCACAAAATCACTCACCTGACGTTTGACTTGAGTACTTGTCATGCTAGCTCTATTAATTATTGAATGGGGAGCTAATAACAAAACTATAATTTCTTCTTATTTTGGCTGTGGTTAATCAACACCACCCCACGAATCTCCTTATATAGATGCAGCAAGCAAGAGGAGGAACATATTTAGCATCTGCTTTAAACGCAATTAATTAAGTGGCTACTCCACTTTCCCTTTTGATATTCCTTGTTGATAATTATGCTATATCTTCACACCAGATAAACCAATGATACTTTGGATGCTAACTTTTCAGTTTACTTTAAGCATGTCCTATAAGATTGCAATGGAGTCACTGTCGTTCAAAGAAGTTCAGCTTTTTTTTTGACATTGTTCAAAAGACGGTGTAATTTGTTATTCATATGTTTTTCAGTGATGTTTTAAAGAAATATGGCTAGCCACTTGAAATTGATTAAACAAATAATGTTATAGTGAAGATCATGTGAATTATGTGAAATAAAATAACAAAATTAGTGTCCATATTGAGACCACAAGAATAGAACGTTTGAAATGAGGATAAAACAACAAAATCTTCCTCAAGAAGTGCCCAAGAAGCCATTGTGACAAATGATCAGTAAGGTGCCAATTAAAGTATATATTCTAATGAAGCATGTTATTCATATGGTAGGCCATGTTGGCATGTTTGAAGTGCTTGGTGTAAGGACACGTTTGATTTACTGAGAAAGTGGGAAAAAGGAGTTGGAGCGTCTCATCATGAATGTTGGGTTAATATTTATGGTGCTCCTCCTGAAGTATGGTGTGAATCTTTTTTCAGTCAAATTTTCATCAAACTCCATAATAATTTTGAATCAAGTAGCAGTTTGGAGGTGGCCAAAATTCTTATTCAGACTACTTATAAAACTCAATTGTCTAGATGCTTTAATGCATGGATAAATCAAAAGATGTATAACATCTCGCTGATGGAAGCTCAGCCGGTTGCTGATGCGTTTTAGATTTACGCGTGACTTTTCAAATTTATAATTTTTGATCAATTCACAACACGACACACAACTAATTCACGAGTAAACGCAACGATTGTTAACTGCAAGCGCACAGTGTACTATGTAGTATAGTAGTCTAATCAAGGTCGATCCACGAAAAATAGGAAATAAGTACTATCTAGTGTCACAGCCTAAGATTATCTAGGCAAATCAAATAAAAGATGGTGTAGGGTGATGTCGAAACGAACAAATAAAAAGAAATAAAATTGCAAACTTAATCTAAAGCAAAGTTCTATCAATATCTAAAGCAATCTAGGAAATCGGGGTTCACGCAATTACTTTCTAGGTTTATTAATCATGGAGTCGATATCTATGTTGATGTGTGATTGTGGGCAATTGTTTCTAATGTCTTAAGCCTCAGCTCTCGCATATTGAATCAAATATTCCGCAAAGATTACTACCTAGCTCTCGCATAGTCTAGCATCACTACTAAACGCATTAAGCACAAAACAATCAATCAAGCCCTAGGAAACTATCAGCTCTCGCATATTTTTACATCAATCAATCTATGTTCTTCTAGGTATCATCATATAAATCACGCAGCGCTCGCATGTTGCAATCAATAAGAATCAATCCAAAGTAGATAATAAATTCGGCACACATAGATTGAACAACACAATCAATTGAATAAAATTCTATTCATATATAATAAAACCATAGAAGTAATTGGCTACATCCCTAATCCTAGATTAGAGAATTAGTTCCTCATAATAAAATAGCAAATCATCAAAATCTCACAAGAATTCATCAAGTAAACAATTTAACAAAAATAAAAACGAAAAGAAGAGAAAGAGAGGGAATTGATTGGCCGATTGGTGTAGGTAGTGATGGCGTCGACTTCTTGCTCCTCTTGACTCGATTTCTGCTGCAATTGGAGTGGTGATTCTGTGACTCTGAACCTTCAAATTTTGCTTGAAAAACATGGAATTGTTGTGGGGGATAACCTTTGAAATTGGATGAGGAATTCGTCACCACCTAGAGGATCCAAAAGAGTGAAAACCCTAACCCTACTAGTGTGTGTGACCTAATAACTAACAAATTCGGCAGAGCTTCGCCCTCTGACTTCTGCCTCCTGAATATGTCGATCTAGGGGGTCTTTTATATTGTTTTTAGCAGCTGGAAGTCGGTGGGGCTCTCGTACTTTGGATGGAAATTGAATTCTTGCAGAAAGTTTCCTAAATTGGGCCTGGTTTCCAATCTTGGCTAAAAGGCTTCCATTCTTCAATAAAAACGATAAATTCCTGATAGAAACAGTTAATCAGCAAAATTGAAGTACTAATTGACACAATGCATGAAAACACACAATATTATAAAGATTACACACATAATTGACCAAGAAAACATAGTAAAAGCCATTCAAAACCATCATAAAAACACTAACATTTAGATGTTATCAAATCTCCTCAAACTTAAACTTTGTTTGTCCTCAAGCAAGTAAATCAAAATAAACCAAATGAGGGTTTTGAAAATCTCCACCAAATCACACAGTCAAAGAGAATTCATATCAAGACTTCCAAGATAATCACCAAGAGCTTATGAAAAATATTTAAGATCAAATGCCAAGAAAGGAAGAAAAGCTCATGAAAAAGCATTTATGCCATAGTCAGATTTACCCGCAAAGGCTTTCACACAAATTACTTAGCAAAAATCAACTTCCCATATGCATGCAAGAATGAATTGACGTCATGAAAATTTAAAAAACTTGTCCCATAGGCAAATTCCAGAACTTAACTCCACTATTACGAATAAACACTCTCAAAAAGAACAATAGGACTTTACAAAGGGTTGTAATGGGGTCTTGGGTAAAGGCTGATCAAAGAAAAGGTGTATAGGAAATCAAAGTTCAAAAATTCACTTAAGAAAAGATTGCAATATGCATTATCAAGAGATTGAAAATAATTATCAAAGTGCAAGTCTTGAAATAACATCCATCATGTGATTATCAAAAGAAAATTCAACTTGTTTTAGGAACCACTGATTGCGCAATTTCCATCTCTTTTTTGGATTTTTCTGAATATTTTTTTCTTTTTCTGAATCGACTTTGCCGATTTTTTTTTCTCTTTTTTTTTGTTTTTTTTTTTTTGCACTTGACATCCCATAACATACTTGAAACAATTGAAAGTGCAAACATCTTCAATGCATAGATCTTCTTGGATGTGAAAACATATCGTACAATTGCACTTATCATAGAAAAGATCTTAATAAAAACATAGAACAAAAATTTCTTAAGAAACTTTGAAAAATAGGGTATGGATAATAAAAGAAAAGAATGGTAGCTATAAGGCTTCAAAGGGTTAAAGGTGGGTAAAATGTGGGTAAAGAAAAAAAAGTTAGCTACTATGATTTAGGCTCAAAGGGGTTAAACAAGGGATAATGATAAAAGGTAGGCTTTTTTATTGGCTTGTTGGTTTAAACAAAGAATGCCTAAATCATCTCTTTCATTAAGCTTCTATGAGAAAAATTCGTTTTGAAAAGTTCTGAAAACTTATTCTAGAATATATACGTGACGTCAAAAATTTTGAAAAATAATGCATAGGGTGTCGAAAAATGCTTGGCAAAGAATCCTAGAACTTGCATGAATTCATCATAACTAAGCATGAACACAAGATCAATCAAAAATCAAACTTCTTGCATCTAAAAGAAAAAGATTTCAAAAACTCAAAGTAACTCTCTTGGTTATCCATCAACAAAATCATCTTGATCATAGAATGGTAGCTTTGAAAATAATTTGAAAAACAAAGAAAAATCTTTTTGGTATTTTCGAATTTTTTTTATTTTTTGTCGATTTTTTTGAAAAAATTTTATTGAAAATGATTTTTAAAATAATTTTGAAAATAATTTTGAAAACAATTTGAAAATTAATTTGGATAAATAAAGTTGAAAACAATTTTGTAAAAGGTAATGGCTTTATACTAAGTAATCTAGAATAAAAAATGTGCATACTCAATATATTAAGGTCAAAAACATGCTCTTTATTGACACTAAACAAACAAAAACAAAGAAATTTCAAAAAAATTTGTTCCCCCTCCTCAAACTTAAGTCGGACAATGTCCTCATTGGCCAAGAAAGAAAAGAAACAAAAGATAAAAAGATAGGCACATAAGAGAGGCACTCTCCTCAAACTTAGATCAAAACATGTATAGCACATAATAAAAGATAATCCAAGTAAGAAAGAAAGTAAGAATCAACCATAAGAGAGATAGAGAAATCGAAATTGCATTGCCATTAGGTGTTCATGACACCAAAATTAAACACAATTGAAATGAAATTCAAATTTCCACGAGGATGACTAGCATTTACTGCATCCTATAAAAGTAAATACCTAAAGCAATAAAAACACAACACATAAAATGATGATGCATGAAACTACTCCTTGGCAAGTTTGTTCTCTATGTTCTCTAGCTTCTCCTAAGTTTCGTGATGGTCTTCTCTTGTTCATCCAATTTACTGCATATGACTCTCCCTAACTTATCAACAATATCAACCAACTTATCCATTTGAGAGAGTAATTAGCCGTTGGTCTTGTTGAGATTGGCGATGCCATCGACTTGAGCTTCCCATCCCATGAGAAAGTCGAAGATGTTGGAGGAATCGAATTCTACGGATGATGTAGACGATGGTGGCTTACGGTGGATCGGTTGTGTGCTAACACAAAAGCATTCCTCATCAACCTTTTCTTCATCACTAAAAGGGTATGGATCAATGGGTTCATGGAGTTCTAGGGCCATTACTGCGGCAACATGCTTATGCACAATCTCAATTGCGGGGTTAGAAGGGGTCAAAGTGTAGGGATCTAGGTTAATTCCTAAGAATTTCGTGATATAAGTGATCAGACCTCCACATGCTATCTCGCCTTCTCCTTTGCAAATATGAGCAAAATTTTGCAGCAACGAAAGTCCTCCATTGAGTTTGTACCCTTGTACCATGCAAAAGAGTACAAAAGCTCATCACATTGCACCTTGTGTGCATCTTTGGTTCTTCCAAAGAAAGAGTGTGCCAAAACTCTGTATAAATACCTCAGTGCATTGCCCTTAATGCACAAGTCATTAGCCAAGCCATTCAAGCGCGCATATGAAGTACTGCAAAGTGTATTCCACATGACACTTGCATTAAAGCCACAGCTAGCAACTCGCCATCCTTCGGCATCAAAACCAAAAATCTTGTTGAAATCAATTAAGTTCATCTCATAATCTTTCCTTGCAAGCCGAAACTTGACATAGCTAGGATCATGAATGTCCTTGAGATCCACGTCATACCCAAAAGTAGCAAGAAACTCATACGTAAGCTCCTCGTATGACGGCTCCCTAATCTTGCAAAAATCGACTAGTCCTATGTTGGCAAGGTACTTGCCAATCGGCTCCTCAAGATTCTAAGATTCAACCACCTCAAAATCAATGTACATCGTAGGAATTATAGGCCTCCTAATCAGCTTGTCAAACCTAGCGCGATTCTCTTCAGAAATCCATCCCGGATTGTACTCGGTAAACTTAGGCATAGGCATAAAGCGCGGGGTATGGTCGGTGATGGTGAAGTTAGGTCCGCAAGGGTTGGTGTTGGCCATCCTAGGGATGCTCTTGGGAAAATTCATCTTGAACTAGGGCTAAAGAGGGTAGGAGACGAAAAAAAAATCAAAGAAAAACCAAAAGGGAGCTAGGGGAGTAAAATCGGCACTAGATGTAAGGATCTCTAGAGCTTGGCTGTTTTGGTGTGGAAAAACATATGGGGGTATGGGTGTGTATTTATAGGCTCTAGAGGCGGTGGAATTGGTGGTGTTGGTGCCGACTTCTAGTCCTATGGGTACTAGGAATCCTCCTCAAACTAGTATTCAAAGTAGGTGTGTTCTAGGAATCCTATTTCTCCATGGATTAGAAAATTCCTAAATAAAAAAAAAACTAAATCCTAATCCTAGAAACTAAAGGAATACTAAACTATATATATTTTTGGGGGGTGTAGGACACTAAAAAAAAAATCACAAAGGGGCTGGTCCAATAATCCAAGTCAGTCACATGTCCTTGGCCTCCTTGCTCTCGGGTCGGTGTGCCTTTGGTGCAGATTGGCGTGCCTGGGTGTGCCCTTGGGTGCGCTGGTTGGTGCGCCTGCGGGTCATCGACTGGTGTGTTCGGGTGCGCTCGGGTGCGCCTTTGGCCTGCGCCTGTGGTGCGTCCTCGGGTCAGTTGGTGCGCGCTGACCTGCGCGTTGGCACGCCTTGGTGCGTGCTGATGTGCGGGTTGGTGTGCCTTTCCTAGCCCGTGGGTGCGCTAATTGTCCTCGTTGTGCGCCACGGTGCACTAATTGGTATGTCCTAACCCAATTTTTTTGTATTTTTGTATTTCTTTGTGTTTTTCTAAAATGTTTATCTGATTTTTTTGTGATTTTCTATTATTTTTGGTTTTTATCTTTTTATTGAATTATGAAAAGTGAAAAATCCTAGGGTGCTAGAGAAATTAAGAAAATCCTTAAAACTAATCTAAAAAATTGTCTCCTCTAATTTAGCCTAGTTTGTTATGAACTTGCCATCGGAACCTAAGGGTAAGTGCTAAATGTATATGAATGCATCAAAACAAATAAAATCCAACAAAGCACTCAAGCAAATCATCACACAAATTACGTAGAAAAGTAAAAGTTTGAGTTTAAGAAAAGCTTCTCTGATTAATTTGATGAAGAATTATTCTTGACCCTTCCTCAATGTGGTTGATCTCTCCTTGAAAAATTCCTCCTTTTTTGCAATCTGCAAAGACTCAGAATCAAAAACAAAAATTAATGAAAATAAAAAACTCAAAACACTAAAACTACCTTAAACTATGGGTTGCCACCCACACAGCGCTTCTTTACTGTCGTCTTAGCTGGACTGGATGGATGGGCGGTTATGGTGGATCATGAAGCTTTTCGGTGAATCGCCTCCCATGAAAATCGCTTTGATTGTAGACTTGATCATAATTTCTCTCATCTTTAGGAATGTATCCCATGCGATATAGATAATCAACAAACTTGGCAAACCAAGGAGGTTTCTTTGTGGAAATCGCATTGACCATGGCGAGGTAATCGTCCGACAGTGCGTCATTGATCGGTTTCTCCTCTTCTTGCTTCTCGTCTTTTTCCAATTGCAATCTTGATAAATGATCAGCAACTAAATTCTCCGTTCCTTTCTTGTCCTTGATCTCTAGGTCGAATTCTTGCAACATAAGAATCCATCGAAGAAGTCTCGATTTCGCATCTTTCTTCTAAAGCAAATACTTCAATGCAGCGTGGTCCGTGTGAACAATCACTTTGGAACCCAAAAGGTAACTCCTGAACTTGACAATTGCGAATACAACTGCTAATAACTCCGTCTCCGTAGTTGCATAATTAACTTGACCATCATCTAGAGTCCTGCTTGCATAATAAATGGCGTGCATTTTCCCATCTCGGCGTTGTCCTAAGACTGCGCCTACAACATAGTCGCTTGCATCACACATAATCTCGAACGAAAGTGAATAATCAGGGGGTTGAATGATGGGTGCCGAAATCAGCTCCTTCTTGAGCTTGTCAAATGCTTCCACACAGTGTTCATCAAAGACAAAAGGCACACCTTTATTCAAGAGATTAGTAAGAGGTTTGGCTACCTTTGAGAAATCCTTAATGAATCTTTTGTAAAATCTGACATGTCCAAGAAAACTGTGAATCGCCTTCACTGAATTCGGTGGAGGTAAGGTCTCTATCACATCTATCTTTGCTTTGTCTACTTCAATCCCACGTTCGGAAACTAAGTGTTCAATTCCTTCTTGTACTATAAAATGGAATTTTTCCCTATTAAGCACCAAATTAGTCTCCTCACTTCTTGCAAGTACCTTCGATAGGTTAGATAAACAATCCTGAAATGTCTTCCCGTAGACGGAAAAGTCATCCATGAAAACCTCCATATTCTTCTCTATATAGTCAGAGAAAATCGCCATCATGCATCTCTGAAAAGTGGTTGGTGCATTGCACAACCCAAAAGGCATCCGTCGATAAGCAAAAGTTCCGTACGGACAAGTGAAAGTCGTCTTCTCTTGATCATTCGGGTGAATAGGTTTCTGAAAGAATCACGAATATCCGTCAAAATAGCAATAATGAGAATGCTTAGCCAGTCGCTCAAGCATCTGATCAATAAACGGCAATGGAAAGTGATCCTTGCGCGTGGCGCTGTTCAGCTTCCTTTAATCAATACACATTCTCCATCCTGTAATAGTCCTCGTCGGAATCAACTCGTCATCCTTGTTTTTGACCACTGTCATTCCTCCATTCTTCGGTACCACGTGAATTGGGGCTACCCATTCACTGTCGGAAATTGGATAAATAGTCCCTGCATCTAGAAGCTTAAGAATCTCCTTCTTCACAACTTCCTTCATATTCTCATTAAGCCTCCTTTGACTCTCAATGCCCGGTTTGCAACCTTCCTCAAGCAAAATCCGATGCATGAAGAATGTAGGACTAATTCCCTTCAAGTCCTCAATAGAATATCCAATAGCTTTTCTATACTTTCTAAGCTCATCAAGTAACATCTCCTCCTCTACCTTACTCCACTCAGCATTGATAATAACGGGATATGTAGAGTCGGGACCTAAGAATACATACCGTAGCTTAGATGGTAATGATTTCAGCTCTACCTTTGGCGCGCTCCGAACATCTTCTTTCTTCTCTTCTCCAATCAACTCAAAGCTCTTGTCTTCGATCGCTTCTAATGGTGGCGTGGTTTGCAAAATTTCTTCACTTTGGGCAATCTCCAAATCGTCATCATCAGTAGTGCCACTCGTCACCAAGCAATTCAAAAGTGGATCATCATTACTCGCTACTTTGCTTACTTCCTTCACAGCATCATCAATAAAATCAACTCGGAAACAACTGTCTTCTTCAAGTGGTCCTTCGATTGCACGGAAGACATTGAACTCGATTTTCACATTCCCAATCCTCAAAGTAAGCTTTCCATCATGAACATCAATTTGAGCTCCAACATTAGCCAAAAATGGCCTCTCAGGAATAATCGGCATTTGAAAATCAATGTCCATATCGAGCACTACAAAATCGACTGGTACAAAGAACTTCTAACCTCGATTGAAATATCCTCCAATATCCCCACTCGATATTTGACAGATCAATCCGCAAGTTGAAGAGAGATGGTAGTCGGCTTCATGTCTCCTATATCGAGCTTCTCAGCAATTCGCTTTGGAATAAGACTAACACTGGCTCCCAAATCACATAGAGCTTGCTCAATGCACATAGAACCAATATTGCAAGGAATGGAGAAACTTCCAGGGTCCTTCAATTTCGGCGGCAACTTGTTCTGTAGGATTGCACTGCACTCCTCCATCAAAGCCACTGTCTCGTAATCTTCTAGCTTCCTTTTCCTGGAAAGAATTTCCTTGAGAAATTTAGCTTAAGCAGGCATTTGAGAAATTACTTGAATAATGGAACATTAATATGCAATTTCTTTAAATGTTCAAGAAATCTCCCGAATTGTTCATCTTTTTTTCCCTGTTGAAGTCGCTGAGGGAATGGAAATGGTGGTTTATAAGCTTTGACTTCAGGCCATATCTCCTTCGGTTGCTCTCTTTTCTACTTCACTAGCTTCCACTTGGGAATCCACTTCTCTTGCTCTTGCTTCTTTTCCTCTGCTCCCTTTTCTGGTAACTGTTTCTCCGCTTTCGGTTGCTCATCTTCTTCTTCTTGCTTAATGATGGTGTCGGCTACATCTTCTTTAGGTGGATAGGGATCATCTAATTGCTTGCCGCTTCTAAGTGCTACAGCCTTGACTTGCTCTCTTGGATTAACTGTGGGCTGTCCCAGTAGGTTTCCAAGTGTCCTCATGATCGCCTCTGCTTGCTGTGCAAGTTGCATCTCAAGCATCTTCGAGTGAGTCTCCATATTTTCCATCCGATTGTTGAATCCTTGCATCATCTCTGTTTGCATACGCTGAGTCTCCATTATGGCTTTCATCATAGACGTAAGATCCATGTCTTGAGTCTTCGGAATTTGCTTGCTTGAACTCTTCTGCCCATAATCGTTCCTTTGAAAGTTGCCTTGCTGGTTTGGGTTTGTCTCCCTCCATGAGAAATTAGGATGATTCCTCCATTCCGGATTGTATGTGTTGGTGTAGGGTCCGCATTGTTGTTGGCGTTGATGAATGTAATTCATCTGCTCAATCGTCAACTCGTCTCCGGTTGGACAATTCATTGAATTGTGCCCTGCACCTGCACATTTATCACATATTAAACTTGGTATAACAGCAGCAACACATGATTTTACCTGCTGACTCAAAGAATCTAGCTTCGAATTAAGCATTGTCACTGTCTCCACTTCCAGAATTCCAGCTACTCGCTAGTTGTTTGATCGTGAAGAGCTCTGGTAACTACTACTCGCCATCGTCTCCAATTTTTGATACGCCACATCTTTTGCTTGCACCATGAATGCCCCTCCTGAAGCTGCGTCCAAACTCATGCGCAAAGGCTCATTTATACCATTAAAGAATGATTGAACTACAAGCCATTCGGGTAATCCATGTTATGGTCATCCTTGAATATGATCCTTGTAACGTTCCCATGCTTCACAAAAACTTTCTCCATCTAATTGAGTGAATGATGTAATCATGCTTTGGATACGTGCTGCTTTATCAGGTGGATAATATTTTGCAAGAAAAGCCTTTGAAAGCTCCTCCCACGTCTTGTATGTTCCAGCTGCTCCTGGCTTCAACCACTTCTTAGCCTTGCCAAGCAAAGAAAACGGGAATAAACAAAGTCGAATTGCATCATCAGTCGCCCCATTGATCTTGATCAAATCACAAATCTCTGTAAATGTCTGTAGATGTTGATTCGGGTCCTCATTATCCAAGCCTCCAAATTGTTCCTGTTGCACCATGTGAATGAGTGCTGTCTTCAGTTCGAAACTGTTGGCTTTGATCGCTGGCCTTGCAATGCAAGACTGCACGATATCCAAACTCGGTGTTGCGTAGTCACACAATGTCTTGTTTCCTTCTCCTGCAATGATGACTGTCTCGAAATTTTCTGCTACAACTTCTGCTTCCTCTTCTATTTCAGTGTCTTGAAGAAACTCCACAGGCTCCACGACTTGCTTCTGCTTTCGCTTGTTTGCGCGTAGTTGCTTGTGTAAGGTTCTCTCAATCTCCGGGTTGATCTCAGGAATTGGACTCGATGAAGCACCGCGTCTCGTCTTGGGCATCAACCAAGATCAACAACACAAAAAAAAAAACCGAAAATCGATTAAATAAAATAAACGAAATAAAAAGAAAGTAATGCGAAAAATAAAACCTAATGTAATCTAACTGCAATCTCAATAGCATTAAAACCGTTTGTTCCCTGGCAATGGTGCCAGAAAAGCTTGATGCATTTTAGATTTACGCGTGACTTTTCAAATTTATAATTCTTGATCAATTCACAACACGACACACAAATAACTCACGAGTAAACGCAACGATTGTTAATTGCAAGCGCACAGTGTACTATGTAGTGTAGTAGTCTAATCAAGGTCGATCCACAAAACAAAGGAAATAAGTACTATCTAGTGTCACAGCCTAAGATTATCTAAGCAAATCAAATAAAAGATGGTGTGGGGGTGATGTCGAAACTAACAAATAAAAAGAAATAAAATTGCAAACTTAATCTAAAGCAAAGTTCTATCAATATCTAAAGCAATCTAGAAATCGGGGTTCACGCAATTACTTTCTAGGTTTAGTAATCATGGAGTCGATATCTATGTTGATGTGTGATTGTGGTCAATTGTTTCTAATGTCTTAAGCCTCAGCTCTCGCATATTGAATCAAATATTCAGCAAAGAATACTACCTAGCTCTCGCATAGTCTAGCATCAGTACTAAACGCATTAAGCACAAAACAATCAATCAAGCCATAAGAAACTATCAGCTCTCGCATATTTTTGCATCAATCAATCTATGTTCTTCTAGGTATCATCATATAAATCACGCAGCGCTCGCATGTTGCAATCAATAAGAATCAATCCAAAGTAGATAATAAATTCGGCACACATAGATTGAACAATCAACACAATCAAATTCGTATATAATAAAACCATAGAAGTAATTGGCTACAACCCTAATCCTAGATTAGAGAATTAGTTCCTCATAATAAAATAGCAAATCATCAATACAAGAATTCATCAAGTATACAATTTAACAGAAAGAAAAACGAAAAGAAGAGAAAGAGAGGGAATCAATTGGCCGATTGGTGTAGGTAGTGATGGCGTCGACTTCTTGCTCCTCTTGACTCGATTTCTACTGCAATTAGATTGGTGATTCTGTGACTCTGAACCTTCGAATCTTGCTGGAAAAACGTTGAATTATTGTGGGGAATAACCTTTGAAATTGGATGAGGAATTCGGCACCACCTAGAGGATCCAAAAGAGTGAAAACCCTAACCCTACTAGTGTGTGTGACCTAATAACTAACCAATTCGGCAGAGCTTCGCCCTCTGACTTCTGCCTCCTGAATATATCGACCTAGGGGGGTCCTTTTATACTGTCTTTAGCTGCTGAAAGTCGGTGGGGCTCTCCTACTTTGAATGGAAATTGAATTCTTGGCTTGCACTCCAAGTTGCACTTCTACCTGTTTTCTGACTCGAAATTTGCACGCCACTTAAGTCCAAGAAGACGTCCGAACTGGGCATTGGGCTCTTCTGCAACGCTCTAGACAATTCTCTCAGTTTTCTTTTCAAAAAAAGAACTTTTCAATTGGACTTCTGTAGCTCAAGATATCACCGAAACACTAGGCCTTGGTCGACACAGAAAAAATCTGCATCTAGGCCGAATTAAAATGATTAGTGCTCCCTGTAGACACATCCAAAAAATATGAAATTTAATCCATAGAAAGCTCGGGAAGTCTAGTCGTCTCTAATTGGTCTCACTTAATTTCAATTCCTAGAACTCCCGAAATCATTAAAATAGTTGGTTGTGCTCACTGCAGAAAGTTTCCTAAATTGGGTCTGGTTTCCAAACTTGGCTAAAAAGCTTCCATTCTTCAATAAAAACGATAAATTCCTGATAAAAACACTTAATCAGCAAAATTGAAGTACTAATTGGCACAATTCATGAAAACACACTATAATATAAAGATTATGCACATAATTGACCAAAAAAACATAGTAAAAGCCATTCAAAAACATCATAAAAATACTAACATTTAGATGTTACTAGTTGAAGAGGTGGCTGCGGAGGTAGTAATGGCAGTGCATGATGATCGGAAGGAGTCTTCATCGGAGGAGTTTACCGTGGGAAGCATTAATTTGAGGAGAGTTAATGAGGTGGGTGATGAGGAATGTGGGGATGTGGAAGCGGGGGTGAAACCCCAAGAGTCCAAGGACCCCTTCGGCATTCTCAACTCTATTAAATATATTGAAAAAGGTAAAGCAGCTTATGTTGTTGTGCATGGTAGCAAATCTCGTCAGGTGGGGCTTAGAGATGTGGGGTTCATGGAGAATGTTGGCTTTCAGGAGTGTGAATCGAGGAGTCAGAATTCTAAAATTGTGGGACTTGTGGATATTGAGAGGAGGAATTTTGATAAGCAGGGATGCATATCAAACCATGGCAATAAAAGTCGTGAACAACTTAGTTGTTGGGCCTGATGGGAATGATCGTGGGTTGGGCGATTCGCATACCATTGGCATTAATATTCAAGGGTCAGAGACAGTAGGGAAGGGAGAGTCTGGGCTGTCTCAGGAAGAGCCAACTGAGTTGTCTCTATAAGAACTGGAAAGCCAATATAGAGCACTTTGGGAGAAGGCGAAAATTAACAGGAATTTGCGTATTAGAAAGCCAAAGAAAGTGAAGAAAATAATGACAGGGGGTGCTGTGAGGTCTTTGAATTCGGGTGAGAGCTCCACTCAGGATGGGGATGTTATGGTGGAATTTGCGTGCTCGGGCTGAAACTCAAATGGTCTCTTCTTCCAAGTCAGATGAAGTTATAAAGACTTTGGAGGTCGGTGAACTGTTGGGTCTAAGGTCGGCCAGTGAGGCTGGGGATTTAGAGTTGGTAATGGAGCGGTTGATCGAGAAGGAGAGGTCAAAGTGGGTGGCTTCGGGAGCTGCAACGTAAATCGGCTCATCTGTTTTGGACAGGCCGGTGTGGGCAAGGATTGTGAGCAGAGAGTATGTGAGTGATACTGGTTATTCATGGCCGGAGTTTAAGGCTAATTCCTTGTCTAATGTGTGGAGGAATTTAGCAAGGTCAGGGGTTGGAGGTAATGCAAGCTTTCGTTAATGGGTTGATAGGGATGTCCGAGATGGGAGGTTTTGTAAATTCTGGTCTGTCAGGTGGCTTTTGGATGGGGTGTTAATGGAGCTGTACCCTTGGTTGTTTGTTTTTTGTTAGATATTAACCATAATGCAGGATGGCTGAAGTGATGCATGTGGATAATGGGAGTTGGTGTTGTGGATTAATATGGAGGAGGATTGTTTTTTATTGGGAGGTGGAAGAGGTAGATCAAGTCAAAGCTAGAGTGGTTAACGTGGTGTTAAGGTCTGACGAATCTGATTCATGGTGCATACCTGAGAGTCTTGAACAGATATTTGTGCAGTGGTTTTAATTGCAGGTTGAGCGAAGGCTATATTGTCTTGGTTCATTTTTGGCATGCAACTGTGTGGAGCACTTGACTAGAGTTATTGAATTGTAGAGATAGTATCACAGTGTAGCGTGGAGTATTCTGCAGAATCACTAGAGTTTAGTATCTGATGGGCAGTTACCTGTGTAGTGCTATAATGCTGCTAATTTAAATCAGCGGTTTGGTAGGGACTATTATTGTAAGATTGTGAAACCGTCATCTGTTTGATGACGGAACATTAATGGAATTCGTTTATACATAAAAAAAAAAAGTATATATTCTTATTAGCAAAGAAGATGCAAAAGAATATTTCTGTAGCGAATTTTTAAATCATTTTCTTCTAGAAATATTTAAATAAGGATGCTTTTTGGAACTACTCAATAGCGGAGTGAAATGAAATCGTCAAAACTCTTTATTTTTAGGCAAAAGGACCTTTATAGGACCTCACCTAACCAAAAGTCCTCAGTCTGGGTATCAAGTTACAAAAAATTCAATTTTCCCTCCAAGCTACGACATTTCATTCGATTCGGGTACTCATTTATCCAAATCCCCTTCAAATCGCCCAAAGTCGAAATTGCAGCACTATTCACCCAATTTGACATGTGCTGGGTTCCGACCTGGACGGGCCACGTGGCCACTCGCGCCCGAGTGGCGCGGTTGTAGGAGGTGGACCAGTCGCTAGCTGACAAGTGGATGGTTAGACCCCTGCCTATCCTGCCCCGGTGAACAGTGTCGCGGCCCGCAACCCACCTGCTTCCCGGATGAAATGCACCCGTTTCCCGCTTCTCTCTCCTAGTCCGATTTTCGAACCCCCACTGTCGGTAGATTTAATTTCTTTTTATCTTTTTTTTTTTACCATTTTCCCCTTTCCGGCTTGAAGTAAAACAAGTGAGTTGACCAACGACTATTGGTGGATTGTATTTTGAACTTGGTAATTTCAAATTTAGATCTGAAATAGTACGTTGCGGGTTTAGATGAGTTCATCTGGGTCATCCAATGTCCGACATGAGTAGGAGTCATGTCTTTGTGATTGTGGCGATCCGACACCGTTGCGTATTTCAACAACTCCTGATAATCCAGAAAGGCGATTCTATGGGCGTGGCAGGTTCAATAACACACTGGGATGGAAATGTAACTTCTTGGTTTGGTATGATCCACCCTTGACCGGACGTGCGAGACATGTAATTTTTAGGTTGAAGGAAGAGAATACGAGCCTGTATTCTGAACTTGAGCAATCGTTTATGCAGCAAACAAGGCTGTCGGAGGAGAATGAAAAGTTGAAGGTACAGGTGCCAAATGCTCGAGACGGAGGGAAGAAATATGAGGATGTCGGTGGTTTGACGAGAAAGGGGCCGTTATTTTGTGCTTTTGTTCCTAGTTATTGCTTGTTCGTTGTATTTTTCCCTGTCATAGATTATGTCATTGGTTGCATGGAAGATGTATGCATTGTATTGGTGTAAGGGAAAAAGTGGTAAAAGATAAAAAGATAAAAAGAAATTAAATCCACCGGCAGTGGGGGTTCGAAAATCGGGCTAGGAGAGAGAGGCGGGAAAAAGAAGGGTTTGGTAGTGAGCTTTTGGCGGGACCCGGACCGGGAAACGGGTGCGGGTCATACGGGAAACGGGCGGGTTGCGGGCCGTGGCACTGTTAACTGGGGCAAGAAGGGCAGGGGTCCCACCGTCCACTTTTCAGCCAGCTCCTGGTACACCTCCTCCAACCGCGCCACCCGGGCGCAAATGGCCATATGGCGCGGCCACTTCGGATCCCGGAACATGCCAAATTAGGTGAATAATGGACCAATTTTGACTTTGGGCGATTTGAAGAGGATTTGGATAAATGAGTACCCAAATCGAATGAAATGTCATAGCTTGGAGGGGAAATTGAATTTTTTGTAACTTGATACCCAAATTGAGGATTTTTGGTTAACTGAGGTCTTATAAAAGTCCCTTTGCCTTATTTTTACTATTAGCACTCTAATCATTTGCTTTTCACATATGCTCTGGGGACTCGTTTGCCCTTGCTGTAAAAAAGTCATCATTAATGTATATTAGGCCTTTGCTATCGCTACTTCCCATAAAAAATATAAGCATAAAATAATAGATGATAAGGATTAGTTAGTAGTAGTAGTTAGCATCCTAATTTGTTTAGTAGTCAGAACTCTTATAATTGTAGGACTCTTGTATACTAATGGAATACATATACACATCAGGGTAGCCATCATCAAGCATTCTGGTATTAAATTCTTTTATGGTAGCGGAGCAGGTATTCATAAAACCTTAATATACATGACTATATAATCATCCAATGATTGACTTTTGAGCATTACACTAACAATTTCCCACTTGCACTAAAGCCAATCATCCATGTTTTTAATACCAATGGATCTAACATGACCATCATGCTTCTGCTGTGTGAGCGGCTTAGTTAAAGGATCTGCTACATTGTTCTCAGAAGGAACCTTGCACGGCCTCACATCGCCTCTAACAATGATCTCTCTAATAAGATGGTAGCGTCGGAGTATATGTTTGGATCTTTGGTGGTATCTAGGTTCTTAAGCCTATGCGATTGTTCCATTGTTATCACAATAGAGCTCAATTGGACTGTCAATGCTCGGAACCACCCCAAGTTCAGTTACGAGCTTCTTAATCCAAACGGCCTCTTTTGCAGCATCAGAGGTAGCTATATATTCAGCCTCAGTAGTATAATCGGCAACTGTTTCTTGCTTTGAACTCTTCCAGCAAATAGCACCACCTACAAGACAGAACACATATCCTGACTGCGATCTAAAGTCATCCCTGTCGGTTTGGAAGCTAGCATCTGTGTAACCCTTTACAACAAGCTCATCAACGCTTCCGTACACAAGGAATGCATCCTTAGTTCTTTTTAAGTACTTAAGGATGTTCTTTACCGCTGTCCAGTGACCTTCACCGGGATCAGATTAATATCTGCTTGTGACACTTAATGCATATGCGACATCTGGTCGAGTACATAGCATGACATACATGATAGATCCTATTGCTGACGCATAAGGAATCTTACTCATTTGTTCTCTCTCCTTAGATGTACTAGGACATTGATTCTTTGAGAGAGTTATGCCATGTGACATAGGCAAGAAACCTTTCTTGAAGTCTTGCATGCTAAACCTTTTAAGCACCGTGTCAATATATGTACTTTGACTTAGGCCAAGAAGCCTTTTAGGTCTATCTCTATAGATATTTATACCTAGCACGTAGGCAGCTTCTCCTAAGTCCTTAATTGAGAAATTCTTTCCTAACCAAGTCTTTATAAACTATAGTGTTGGAATATCATTCCCAATGAGCAGAATGTCGTCAACATATAACAACAAGAAAATGATAGTGCTCCCACTAACCTTCTTGTAAACACATGGCTCATCTTCATTTTTAATGAAACCAAACTGTTTAATTACTTCTTCAAAACGAAGATTCCAACTCCTAGAAGCTTGCTTTAATCCATAAATGGATCTTTGCAATTTGCATACCTTATTAGCATTCTCAAGAGTGACAAAACCTTCAGGTTGTGTCATGTACACATCCTCTAAAAGGTTTCCATTAAGGAAAGCGGTTTTGACATCCATCTGCCATTTCTCATAATCATGGTATGCAGCTATAGCCAATAGAATTCGAATGGATTTAACCAGGGCAACTGGCGAAAAAGTTTCATCATAGTCAATACCATGAACTTGTTTGAAACCTTTAGCAACCAATCGCCCTTTAAAGGTAATCACATTACCATCCATGTCGGTTTTCTTCTTATAAACCTGTGGATTCCATCTCAGAATTCATGGCTTCTAGCCACTTCTTAGAGTCTAGACTCGTAATTGCCTGTTGATAGGAAGTGGGCTCATCTTCATCCATGAGCATCACGTCTCCAGTATGAGTCAAAAGAAATCCATTTCTCTCAGGCTCATACCGAGTCCTATCAGACCTATGTGGTCCATGTGTTACTGGTACAGGATTTTCACCCACAACATCTTGTGGTTCCTGTCCTTGTTCCATCTTAGTATCTATAGCTTCTTGTTGTACTCGAACTTCTTCGAGTTCTATTCTTCTCCCACTGATCTCTCTAGAAATAAATTCTCTTTCTAGAAAAATAGAAGTACAAACAACAAACACTTTTTGCTCTGTGGGATTATAGAAATAATATCCTTTAGTTTCTTTAGGATATCCAACAAAAAAGCACTTGTCAGATTTAGGGCCGAGTTTGTCTGATGCTTGACGTCTCGCGTAAGCCTCACAACCCCAAATCTTCATAAAAGACAAATTGGGACGTTTCCCAGTCCACATCTCATGTGGTGTCTTTTCAACCGATTTAGATGGAACACGGTTAAGTGTAAAGGCAGCAGTCAATAAAGCATGTCCCCAAAATGAAGAAGGAAGGTCAGCTTGACTCATCACAGAACGAACCATGTCTAACGGAGTTCTATTTCTCCTTTCAGATACACCATTCCATTGAGGTGTACCTGGTGGAGTAAGTTGTGATACTATACCACATTCCTTTAGTTGATCAAGAAATTCTCGGTCTAAGTATTCACCTCCTCGATCAGATCGAAGCATTTTAATACTCTTACCAAGTTGATTCTGTACTTCATTCGTGAATTCTTTGAACTTTTCAAAGGATTCTGACTTGTGCTTCATAAGATACACATAGCCATATCTACTATAATCATCAGTAAATGTAATGAAGTACTGAAATCCACCTTTAGCCTGTGTTGACATAGGCCCACATACATCAGAATGTATAAGGCCTAACAAGTCTGAAGCCCTTTCACCTTTACCGGCAAAAGGAGCCTTCGTCATTTTGCCCATTAAACATGACTCACATGTCTCATATGATTCAAAATCAAATGAGTCTAAAAGCCCATCCTTATGGAGTTTAGAAATACGAGTCTCGTTTATATGGCCAAAACGACAATGCCAGAGATAGGTCGTTTTAGAATCGTTTAATTTAACCTTCTTGGAATTAATGTTATAAACTAGGGTTTCTCGGTTTAGAACGTACAAACCATTGCTTAAATATGCACCACCATAATAAATATCATTCAAATAAATAGATCAACAGTTGTTCTTTATTATGAATGAAAAACCCTTCCTGTCCAGACAAGAAACAGAAATCAAATTCCTGCTTATAGTAGGTACATAATAACAATCATTAAGTTCCACAACCAAACCACACGGTAAAGGTAGATAATAAGTCCCTACGGCTAATGCAGCAACTCTTGCTTCATTTCCAACACGTAGGTCCACTTCACCCTTTGCTCATTTTCTATTCTTTCTCAGATCCTGTAGATTTACACAAATGTGAGAACTACATCCGGTATATAATACCCACGATGCAGAGATAGAAGTATTAGCTTCTATAACAAAAATACCTGAAGCGAAAGTCTTACTTCCATTCTGTTTCTTCACCTCCTCAAGGAAAATGGGGCAGTTACGTTTCCAATAGCCAGGTTTCTTACAATGGAAACATTGTCCTTCCTTTGCAACACCACCTTTGGATTTCAGCACATGTGAAGAAGAAGATGCACATGAACCAAACTTTTTGGCACATTTCTTCTTCTTGTTAAACTTGGCTTTTCCCTTTCCTTTTCCATTTCCAACCATTAAAATGTTGTTGGATTTATTAGCCTTCATCTGTTGCTTAACTGTTCCCAACATGTTAAGCAACTCAGACAAAGATTTGTCAAGATGATTCATGTTGAAATTCATGTCAAATTGGCTGTAACTATCCGGCAACGATTGGAGGACTAGATCAGCAGCCATCTCTCTTTGCAAAGGAAAACCCAGCCCCTTAAGGCTCTCAATGTATCCAATCATTTTGAGCACATGAGGTCTGACAGGTGATGATCAACCTTCTTGCATTGGAATAATGCCTTTGAGGTCTCATACCTCTCATCCCTGGCTTGCCCTTTAAAGAGCATTTTCAGGTGTTCGATCATATCAAAAGCACCCAAGTTCTCATGTTGCTTCTGAAGCTCAGAGTCTATAGTGACAAGCATAAGGCATGCAACATCCAATGCTTCATCAACATGCTTCTTTTTAAGCATCTTTTTCTGCCCTAGGAGCATTAGGTGTCAGTTTATCAGGAGCAGGCCCCTCAAGGACATACAACTTCTTTTCTTGCTTGAGGACTATCCTCAAATTGCGATGCCACTTAAGGAAATTATTCCCATTAAGTTTTTCCTTCTCAAGGACTGATCGTAGTGACATAGTACTTGTGTTTTGTGCCATGATAATTCTACAATGATCAATTCACACAAATCAGAGTCATGTATACAATCATTTAACAAGGAATTTTATTAAAAGATAGTCCCACTATAGAAATCAAGAAGATAATGAGTGGGCCAAGATCCATATTTCATTACAAGAAAAGTTAGCTTTGGCTAATCGCTTATATCATAGTTATTTAGGTAGATAACTCTTTGTCAATTACATCTCATGCAACTCTTGGATAGTTGAGTGAATAACTCTTATTCTTGTCTATCTCATAGACTTATCTCAACTCTTAGCCTCTAAGTCTCCAATCCTATTGAGATGACTTAGTTAAGTGATATGTGTGCATATCATATAGTAATTTGGAGCATAAAATACCCCTTTGGCCAAGCATTTAGTTAGGATCATGCATTTATTTATAGTTTTTAGCTTGTTTTCCACTAGTTTTGCTTCCACTTATTAATTTACGCTTTCAGGTATCTTTTGTTGCAAAATGGCTTGATTTTGGAAGAATTGGAATACTCTAAAGGATTCTGGAGATTTTGGAGCTAATTCGTGAAGATTTATTAACGATGAGTTTTCAACGGTGTCACACCGTTGAAACCCGCGGACCAGAATCTGGAGAATTATAGTCCATGCGACAGAAGGATTACTTGTTGGCCAATTAGTAAGTTGGCACCGACTTTGCTGCTATTTCTAAGGAAATTTAATACACTTTTTGTTGCACCTAAAAAAAAGGAGAACTCCAGAGACATTAATTCCTACTTTCTAGTTGTCTTGGCTAGAATCTAGGAATTTAAAAGTCTAGGGTTTTACTACAATAAAAGGGTACCGTAGCAGCAAAAAAAAGGGGATTTTTTTTGGAGCTGAAAGTCGACAGCAGCAACAAGGAAGAGAAGCTCTCTTGTCTATTTTCTTTTGTTCTCTATTTCGGTTTGTAAGATGAACAAATCCTCCATACTTGCTTTCTATTTTATTATGAACTAAACCTCTTTTCTAGATCAAGAGGGATGTAGCTGTTCAACTCTTTTTATGATTTAATTATTCTCGAGCAGTTTTCTTATTTGTGTTCTTGATTTGTTTATGTGAGCATAATTCGGGTTTGAAGCTTGATCACCTTAAAACTTGTCTCAGGAATTAGACTAAGCACCGACAGGAGACGTTTAATTCTGGAAAATCATAAACAAACCCTAATCTAGGTGCTGAAAGGCATTAGGATTATTGTGGAATTAGTAACAACAAAAAGCATCATTGCTCTTAGGAATAGGTTTGATCCACGACAGTGGTAAGATTGACCTCTGAGATGAAATTATACCTCCAAAAGTCGATAATTTCACCCTAGGTTGTTACCCATCAAGAAAACAAATAGAAAGCTGTAGATTTGTTAGCAAACAGTGTCGCCCCGTTCGCGGACACGGAACAGAGTCACCCTGTTAGCAGGATCTGGAGGATAATTAGGGCATAAAAGGATAGAGTAGTAAACCCCGATTGATCTAGACCTTCTCTAATCTGATATTTTTATATTATTTACGTTTTTAAATTGTTTATTTTATTATTGAATCGCAATCTCAATTTATAATCACCAATTCATCACTATTTTACTGTTTTCAGCCTAACGGAGTGAGTCCGTTGATTAATTATTTTGCCTAGTCCCTGTGGATACGACCTTGTGTGCTACTTCAATCTGTGCGCTTGCAGATTTTACGCATCAAGTTTTTGGCGCCGTTGCCGGGGACTAGTGTCAAGTAATTAATTACTGATTTATTTATTTAGGATTTTATTTGTGTTTTACCATCTCTTTTTCCGAGTTTCAGGATTCATCCTTATATGAGCTCAGGAACTCGCAGCCAGAATCCCGAACTCATCTCTGTTTCTGACCCTGAATCACTCCTACATTCTAAGTCCCAAAATTTGGAAGAAGCTTTGAACAGTGCCACACCGTCAGAAACATCTGGGACAGGGAAAGTAGGAGAGGAAAAAAACTGATACTTATTCCTGTTGCAATGGCAGCTAACGAAGAAGATGAGCTGAATAATGTGCCCATGAATGAGCTGCTAGCTCGAGGGATCGAGAACAGGAGCTACCCCATCGTCCACTCGGAGATTACAGCAGCTCAATATGAACTGAAACCGAGTCTTATTCAGCTTGTGGTGAATAAAACTTTCAGTGGCTTATCATCGGAGGACCCGCACCAGCACTTGCACAATTTCCTCCAATATTGTGACACTGTTAAGATTTGGGATTATAGTGATGATGCCAAGCGGCTCCGCTTGTTTCCATATTCTTTGGTGGGCAAGGCTCAAAAGTGGCTTTCTAGCCTCCCTGCCAATAGCATCACCTCTTGGTCTAAGATGGAGGTTGCATTTTTGAAGAAGTATTTCCCAACAGGCAAGCAGACTAAACATCGGTTGGAGATTCAAGGATTCCAGCAGAGGGCTGATGAGTCTCTCATGGAAGCTTGGGATAGGTATCAAGATTTGATTGCAAGGTGCCCCAATCACTTTGTTCGACCGTTGGTATTATTGCAAACTTTCTATGATCATGCGACACCTGCTGGGCAATCCACTTTGAATTCTATTACAGGGGGAAATTTCTTGGCTGTACCCTATAGTGAAGCTTGCCGATTGATGAAGAATTTGGCCGATGAAGCTACCAATAGGAACCCACCTGGTGTCCTACAGGTTGACACTGTTCAGAAAATTGAAGCGGGGATGTCAGCCATGCAGCACCAAATTAAGGAGATGGGCAGCAAATTTGACAAATTGATGGTAAAATCTATTGCAGAAACTGTCATGAGATGCGAAGCTTGTAATGGTGCTCATTCTTTCCAAGAGTGCCCAAAATTAATGACTGAAAAGGCAAATTACGTCAATGGGCAGCCGCACCAATATCAGCAGGGGAGCCACCAATATTATCAGCAGCCCAGGCCGTATAATCAGGGGCAGCAAGGATACCATGGGAGCCAACAGCAAAACCTCCCCCAGCAGCAAGACGTGATGAGCATGCTTAAGGCTATCATGGAAACTCAAAACAAGTTGGCGGAAGACATGCAACAAATCAAGGCCCACTCAAAAATCCTTGATAACCAGATGGCCCAACATGCTCAACAACTCAGGAACACTCAAGGGAAGCTACCAGGTCAGCCGGAGGAAAATTTCAAAGAACAGTGCAAGGCCGTTACTCTGCGCAGTGGTAAGGAACTGCAGCCAGTGCAACAGAGTGACCCCGTTCGCCAATCTGCAGTTGAAAAGAATGATGAGGTAAGTTCGGCAGCTACTCAACCTCAACCACAGACCTCTAAAGGGAAGGAAAAGGTGGAAGAAAAGATTGAAGTGCAACCATATATGCCTCCTCTTCCATACCCCGAAGTTTACAAGAATACCAAGCTTGATGCCAAATTTCGGAAGTTTGTGGAGATGTTGAAGAAAGTATGCATTAATCTTCCCATTACAGAGGTGATTAGTGAGATGCCAAGCTATGCTAAGTTCCTGAAAGACCTTGTGTCCAAGAAGAGAGCCATTGAGGATGCTGTAACGGTGCCCATGACCGAAAAGTGCAGTGCACTTATCTTGCAAAAATTTCCAGCAAAGAGGAAGGACCCAGGGAGTTTTTCAATTCCTTGCATTGTTGATACTCTGAAAATTGACAAAGCTTTGTGTGATTTAGGGGCAAGTGTCAGCTAAATCACACAAGAAAATATCAAGATCTGGAGCACAAACCCACCAGGATGACCCTGCAGCTAGCTGACCGGAGTGTTAAACATCCAATTGGGGTGCTTGAAGAAGTCCCTGTGCAGATTGGAAAATTGCAGATTCCAGTAGACTTTGTTGTTCTAGAAATGGAAACCGAATCCCAAACACCCATCATACTTGGAAGACCTTTCTTAGCAACCGCAGGGGCTATGATTGATTGCTCAGAAGGGAAGCTGACCCTCAAGGTTGGCAATGATTTAGTGGAGTTCAACATTCCAGAGGCTGCTAAGAATGAACTCAGTGCAAACATGTGCTATAGAATTGACGCATTTACGGACATGGTTGCAAGGGAGATTGATCAAGAAGGCCCACTCTGTGACCCAATCGATGCACTATTGACTTCCCTTATTGATGGGGCTGAACAAGAGGAACAGAAAGCTCCAGAATATACTTTCTTAATCGAAGGGGACATACTAGAAACTATCCAGCAAGTTTATAAGCTCGAGATTCTGTCACAGAGTGACCCTGTTGATGACCATGACCTAAAAAAAAGTTCCAACCAGTGGTCCAAGTCCTTCCTCAGGGAGTAGTGGAGTCAATTGATGGAAAGCCTGAACCATTCAGGGTTAGTGGACAACTGTTCATGCCAAATGACCCAGGGGATACAGTAGACAACAGGGCGACTCTGTTGCTTCGAGACTCCCCCATTACTTAAATGAAAGGGTGTCCAGCTAAGACGACATTAAAGAAGCGCTTCTCAGGAGGCAACCTGAGATTTTTGGAGGTAATTTTCAATTTATGCATTTTTACTTTTAATTTTCTTTGTCGTTTATTTTATTTTGCAGAAAAAAAGAAGAAAAATCAAAAAGACAAAAAAATAGAGAGCAAGCAAGCATGACACAACGTGGAGGACTTGGGGATGGGACAATCACCAGCAAAATCCAGAAAAGCATCCCTTCTCCCTTTTATTTATTTTTCTGTATTTTGCTTGGTTCACATACCCACACACAGGCACCCCTAACAGCGTCACTCTGTTCGCATTTTCGTGTTCTGTATTGTGTTCCTAAACCCCCCCATTCCCACCCTTATCTATTACACATGCTAGTTTTTAGGTCTGGGGGTGCCCTTTCATGTCATGCCGTTGCTCTTTTATTGCTTTCTGTGTTTCTTATTTATTTGTTGCTTTGTACCCCTTTTTGTGTTTCTTGTGGTCCAGTGAGGACACTGTTCCATTTAGGTTTGGGGGTGCAAATTTGCAATTTGTGGCATTGTTTATTTTTATGCATGAACTTTGGTTGCATGGGCCAAAGGATTTTGTATGTAATTATGGATGTCTGCCTATTTCAGTTTGAACGGTGCGACTCTGTTCGGTTCTGCCTGCGTTAGTTTAGCCTTGGAATGACTACTCTTTTTATCTATTTTTGAACTTATACCGAATCAGGTCCTTAAGTACACACTAATTACCACATGATAATTCAGATTCTTGATCATAGTTAGCCAATGTGACGTCCTTAGGATTTGGATAGTTTAGAGAATTCTTATAAATTCTTAAGGAAACAATTATCCTAGAACATCTCTTACACTTGCATTGAGGCGAAATTTATAGCACAATCTTGACCAGAGACATGATTTATCTTGCCCTTTGAGCCTACTTTAGATGGTCATACATTCTTTTGTTACCCACAACAACCACCTCACACCTTTGCAGCCACTTACATGACCATCTTGTGCCTGATCAGCACACATTTTTTCTTTGAAATCAACCCATACCCGTTCTGTTAAGTTATTGAGTCCATATACTTGCGCATCAGTTCATAAAAGAGCATTGAACATCAGATTACAAAACTAACGGTCTCGCCCTGTTCAGAATTTCTGTGAAAAGGATACAAGCTGTAGCATGATTAACCCCTGCTCACTCACGAAAAAAATAAGAGCAAAAAGTTGAAAAAAAAAACACAGGAAAACGTAACACACACAAAAAAACACAAAAACAAAAAAAAATGTGTGTGCATTTGAGTTGAGCAGGGCAGATCATTCAATGAACATTACTGCCAGCGAACAGGGTCAGACTGTTGAAACATCGAGTTGCTCTAATTTTGCAAGGTTTGGATTCAGTGATTTGACAGACTTTTGAACACTCTTTCCCCTTCATTCAAAACACAAACCTAACCTCGTTTCAACCCTTTATTAAGACCTATTGATCTCTGATTATTGATTTGTGCCCATTAGTGGAGATGTGAGTTTTGAGATGCCTATGGGATATTGTTTCTAATTGCTCGGTTTCTAAGCATATCTTTTGAAGGACTGATTGGATTGAATGTTTGTGAAGGAATTTGAATCTTGATTGTGTAATTTGGTGAGCTTTAGACCTGAGATTTTTATGAGCAAACTTTTCAAGGTAGATTTTTCTAAGGCTAACTCGCAAGTTGCATTTGAACAGGGTCACGCCGTGCAGGTCTGAATGGACAACATCCGTGTGCATGTCTTATCTTTTCCCTTGATTTATTGTTTAGTTTTGCTTGGGGACAAGCAAAAGTTCAGGTTTGGGGGAATTTGATATGTGTGCATATCATATAGTAATTTGGAGCATAAAATACCCCTTTGGCCAAGCATTTAGTTAGGATCAGGCATGTATTTATAGTTTTTAGCTTGTTTTCCACTAGTTTTACTTCCACTTATTAATTTGCGCTTTCAGGTATCTTTTGTTGCAAAATGGCTTAATTTTGGAAGAATAGGAGTACCCTAAAGGATTCTGGAGATTTTGGAGCTAATTCGTGAAGATTTATTGACGATGAGTTTTCAACGGTGTCACACCCTTGAAACCCGCGGACCAGAATCTGGAGCATTATAGTCCATGCGACAGAAGGATTACTTGTTGGCCAATTAGTAAGTTGGCACCGACTTTGATGCTATTTCTAAGGAAATTTAATACACTTTTTGTTGCTCCTAAAAGAAAGGAGAACTCCTAGGAAATTAATTCCTACTTTCTAGTTGTCATGGCTAGAATCTAGGAATTTAAAAGTCTAGGGTTTTACTACAATAAAAGGGTATCGCAGCAGCAAAAAAAAGGGGATTTTTTCTGGAGCTGAAAGTCGACAGCAACAGCAAGGAAGAGAAGCTCTCTTGTCTATTTTCTTTTGTTCTCTATTTCGGTTTGTAAGATGAACTAATCCTCCATACTTGCTTTCTATTTTATTATGAACTAAACCTCTTTTCTAGATCAAGAGGGATGTAGCTATTCAACTCTTTTTATGATTTAATTACTCCTCGAGCAGTTTTTTTATTTGTGTTCTTGATTTGTTTATGTGAGCATAATTCGGGTTTGAAGCTTGATGACCTTAAAACTTATCTCAGGAATTAGACTAAGCACCGACAGGAAACGTTTAATTCTGGAAAATCATAAACAAACCCTAATCTAGGTGCTGAAAGGCATTAGGATTATTGTGGAATTAGTAACAACAAAAAGCATCATTGCTCTTAGGAATAGGTTTGATCTACGACAGTGGTAAGATTGACCTCTGAGACGAAATTATACCTCCAAAAGTTGATAATTTCACCCTAGGTTGTTACCCATCAAGAAAACAAATAGAAAGCTGTAGATTTGTTAGCAAACAGTGTCGCCCCGTTCGCGGACACGGAACAGAGTCACCCTGTTAGCAGGATCTGGCGGATAATTAGGGCATAAAAGGATAGAGTAGTGAACCTCGATTGATCTAGACCTTCTCTAATCTGATATCTTCATATTATTTACGTTTTTAAATTGTTTATTTTATTGTTGAATCACAATCTCAATTTATAATCACCAATTCATCACTATTTTACTGTTTTCAGCCTAACGGAGTGAGTCTGTTGATTAATTATTTTGCCGAGTCCCTGTGGATACGACCTTGTGTGCCACTTCGATCTGTGCGCATGCAGATTTTACGCATCATTAAGTTCAACCCACGATAAGCAATTTGGATATTACAATTATCCCATCGCCCCTTGCTATGATAAACATTGACACTTTGCTTTGGCAAACCCACCAAGTGTTGATCTAAGCATAGGTGAGTGCTTATCAGTGGAAGGCAACACATGAGGAACTTAATATTTAGCATCTTGCTAGGATAAATATTGGCACTTTGCTTTGGCAAACCTATCAAGTGTCGATCTAAGCAAAGATGAGTGCTCATTTCACACATAACATGCATGTAATTAACATATTATATATCACATATACAATAACTATGCATCATATGCAATATACGTGTCAACATCGATGTTTTGACTACGCGGCCGACAATCGGCAAAACAAGAACATCGATGTTTGACTCAGAACATCGATGTTTTGAGGATCTGGAACTCCAAACTATTTGGCAGAATTTCAGAACATCGATGTTTACCCCTAAAACATCGATGTTTGAGAATTCTGGGACTTCAAGTAAGTTGGTAGAATCTCAGAACATCGATGTTTGGTCATGAGCATCGATGTTTGACCTTAGAACATTGATGTTTGAGAATTCTGAAACTTCAAGTAAGTTGGCAGAATCTCAGAACATCGATGTTTGGTCATGAACATTGTTGTTTGGAGTTTCAGAATTCCATAACATCGATGCTTGAAGTTTTTAGAGTCCAGAACATCGATGTTTAACCCTTAAGCATCGATGTTTAAAGTTTCTAGAACTCCAAATAATTGGCCGAATGTTCAGAACATCGATGTTTGCATCTTAAACATCGATGTTTTGACCTTGAACATCAATGTTTGAACCCCTCAGCGGATTATCGACCAAAGAGAACATCGATGTTTACACCATTCGATCAACCTTATCGAACTCATTCGACTTCCTGCCGAAAACACACTTTGATTGATATCATATACCAATCAAGAACTTGCTGTCAAACACCTTTGATGGATCCGACTTCAACATATCACATATATGAGAATCATTGTGATCTAGTTTAAACATAAATACAACAGATGCATAATAAACTATGATCAAATTGTGTTGCTTATACAATCATGATCAAGCCTCATCACATATAGCATATCATACATATAAACAACTTATTCGGTTTAGTATTTCACAAGAGGCTTTGCTACCACTGTAAGTAACCGGTTATGCAAACAAAGAAACAAAATGCGCAGCAGAAAAACCCGGAACTAATGGAGAATCCATGTGAAACAGGGTAAACCGAATAACAAAATTTTCGTACCTGGTTTGGTCGAGATCTTTCACTCAACTAATGATACGAATCAGCAAGAACTGGACAGAAATCCGACTCCTCTATGGTATCCACACGAACCGTCGATGACTGCTATCAACCGTCACACAATCACTAACCCGAGCACTCTCGAGCCGCAGTGCTAGCTGCAGAATTCCGAGAGCAAAAGAGCCTAGAGTGTTTTTCTCACAACTTTTCTGTATGTGCTTGTGTGTTGAGCTCTACTCTATTCTGCTCATACTTCACACTCTTACATATATCATATATATGTTTACACGTTAGTTAATATAGAAAATGGCCAACCAATCATACATACGTCTTATCATGTATAATTGTGTTTTTCATTATTTATACTTTAGTCACAATCATCAACATGATCATGTCTCCACTAACTCAATTATATATATCAACATATATATAAAACAACACATCTTTTCAAGCCTTTTGGATAATAATTCAGGTTCAATAATTCTGGTAACTATTGAACGGAACCAACCCAAACGACTCGGTCCAACCATGGTCTAACCACTGGCTCGAATCAACAGTTCTAAGTGTGTGACCCTGTAGGCACTAATCACGTTGGCAATAATTATAAACTCTCATTTATAATTATAAACAATGAGCGGTGTTTAGCAATACATCATTGTTACCCAAGTGACCAGATCAGTACTGATTCATTATGCCTCGGTAAAATGTCATTATCCTTTCGTCTCATTATATCAAGATCAAACATGAGACATGGAATATGTCATTCTCGTATATGTTTAGTCTAAGTTTTCTTGATCCCCGAGTGAACTGTGTAAAACAGATACAAATGATATGCCCATATCACTTAATCTGAACATGGCCATGCATTTATAGTTCAACTCTATCAAGAGGCCCAACTGATAAGATACCCGTTATATGGGTTGGACGAAATCCATCTTGATCATACAAAACCCACTACACATTACATCATATACCCAACAATTACTCTAAGGTTTACTCAGTTACGGGTAACTAAGAGTAATATCAAAGTATACGACTCACATGTTGGAAACCTTGATGATCTCAGGTCTAAGGATAATACATATAAGAACCACTAATGACAACATATATAACAGTCCATGTAGTGTTCTTATGTCGGGCCAGTCCAGACCACAAGTTCTCTAACTTGTACCCGTATGTAGAATTCATATCTCATATAATTCTCAACATACGCTAGTCTTAATTTAATATTACAACCCATCCATAATAATAATCAACTAGGGACAATTCAAGAATATAAAATATTCTTAGGTTATAAATATGTGCAAGTGTTTATCACTGATAAACATATTTATTGGAATAAAACCTTAATAAATATACATGACTATATAATCATCCAATGATTGGCTTTTGGGCATTACACTAACTTTGGACCACATCGATGGAACTAGTGTGTTGTCGGATGCTTTCCTTCCTTCGACCATTCTTGATGCACTACCAAAAACTAATCCCCTCTTTACCCAATGTAATCAAATCGACAATACACTTGTGACATGGATTTATGTCACTGTAAGTCCAGTTATCTTGAATCATATTGTTCGTCCATGATCTATTCCCAATGCGCGAGAGGTATGGTTAACAATTGAACAACTCTTTCATGATAATGTTCAAGCCCGATATATGGAATATCTTTCGGCCTTTATTAATTCTAAAAAAAGGGGTCCGAGTCTATGAGTGGTTATCTTCATTACATTCGCAGCATTGCTGATAGTTTAGAGTCTATTGGATGTCAATTAAGTGAAAATGATATTATCATGGAAATTTTGGATGGTCTTCCTGATGATCATTACTCTTTTGACTTCTAAATCTCCTCTCCCTTCCTTCTTTGAGTTGCGATGGATTTTGTTAGCTCAAGAATCTTAGAAATCTAAATGTGCCTCTTCCTCCTCTGAAGTTGCTTCCGACTCTTCCCAGGCTCTTTTCACATAGTCTCGTGGACATGGAGGCCGTGGTTCTTATTCTTCTCCTCCTTCGTCGCCTTCATGGAACTCTTCACAGTCTGCGTCTTCTTTGCGTCCTCCATAGAACTTTGTTCCTCGTTCTACTTCCACTGGTTCTCAACTTTCTCAACGACCTTGTTCCTCATCATAGATTCCACGACTGCCACGTTCTCCTTCAGCTATATTTGGATCTTTCTCTTATTCAATGTCAGCTGTGTCACACTGCCAAATAGTGCCCCCAACGTTCATATGTAGGAGTGCATAAGCAACAGAGTCAGAGTCCTCTGTAGTGATACGAATATAAATAATGATACTAGATAATGATTCCTTAGAGTGGTTAGTGTAGATGATATTTGACTTATACTATAACACATACATGTATATCTTATCATGTGTATAAAGTTTATCAACTAATATATAACAGGATCAGGTACTGCACAATGAATATCCTGAATACCTTTTGTTCATGGTAGCGGAGCCTCTTTCCTTTGAAGTTTGACAGAATGTTTTCACCCTAAAACACTATCTTTTTCATTATGTCTTCTAGTCCCACAATTAATAATTCTACCAGTTTGTCTACTACTTCTTCCTTTTACACCTCCACTATGTCTACCTCTTTGTCTTCCATAGTTCATTAGGTTCTTAGTGTTAATAATATTAGGAATTATGTTCCCACTACTCTGGATTTCTCTAATTTTCTTGTGTGGCAGAGTCTTCTCTATAATGTTTTTCAATCACATCAGGTCACTGGTCATGTCGACAGATTTAGTGCATAACCTCTGGCTTTTATCCTAGCCTCTACTCCCAATGCTCCACCTGAGTCAAACCCTACTTATTCTCAGTGAAATCGAATTGACTGTACCATAGTTTGTTGGATCTATGCTACAATAAGTCCTGACATTCTTCCACACATTGTTCGGCCCAGTCTTTTTCAAACCGCGAGAGGTATGGATAGCAGTCGAAACCCTTTTTCATGATTTTGTCCATGCTCGTTACATGGAGTATAGGTCGGCTTTTGTTAAGTCTAAGAAAAGCATTAAAACTGTATCTGACTATCTTTAATCCGTTCGTAGCATTGTTGATAATCTTGAATCTATAGACCGAGGTCTAAATGAGGATGATGTTGTTTTACGAATTCTGGATGGTCTTCCCTCTGAATATTATGATTTTGTAACAATGATGACTTTTAAAAATTCTTTACCATCTTATTAGAACTTCGCTCTACTTTGTTGGCCCATGAATCTCGTCTTAGTAAAAATTGTTCTTCTGATGTTACTATTGATACTTCTCAAGATTTATTTACTTCCAATCAAGGGCATGGTCAGCGTGGTTGTTTTCCAAACAAACATGGTGGTTGTTACAATAACCAATATGCGCCTCGTCCCTATTCCCCTCGCCCTCCTATCAACCCCAATTATGCACCCCGTCCTTCCAATCCTCCACGTCCTTCTTTTCCTTCACAATCGTCCTCATCTTTGTTTGGACCAGCTCCGGAGCGCTGTCAACTGTGCGATGGTTATCAGCACACCCCCAAGCACTGTCCACAACATGCACCTGCACAGCCTTATGCAGGGATGCATGACACAACTTCCTTCTTCTGGTTCGCCTTGGTATGCTGATACAGGGGCGACAAGTCATATGACAAATACTTCCTCCAACCTTGATTCGAACTTTGAATACACTAGCACCCATTCGGTGCAGGTGGGTGATGGTTTGTTTCTTTCCATCACACATATTGGTCACAAAGTGTTCTTGATTGGTTCTTTCTGTTTTTAGTTACTTGATGTTCTTGTCATTCCTGCTCTTACCAAAAGTTTGATCTCTATTAAACGTTTTGTTTTAGATAATGATTGTTTTGTTGTTTTTGATTCTATTGGTTTTGTTGTGAGGGGTCAGCATTTTCACCACCAACAGATTCGTTGCAGTGATTTTGGCCCTCTATATTTTGTTCGCATTTTTGTTGCCCTAGTTTTGTCTTCCTTTGTTGCTCTTGCTAGTGTTCGTGCATCTTCTTCCTTGTGGCATGATCGTTTGTGTCATCCCGGCTTACCAGTTCTTCGGCAATTTTACAAGCACAACCCGTCTCTTGTGTCGTCATTTCCGGATGTTTCTTTTTGTCATTCTTGTCAACTGGGAAAACACACTTTTCTTCCATATTCAGGTTCAACAGAATGTTGCTTGGGTTTATTTCATATTGTGCACTCTGATGTTTGGACACCATTGATTGTTTCTTTCAGTGGGTTTCGTTATTATGTACTTTTTCCGAACAAATTTTTTTGGTTTTGTTGGATTTATCCGTTAAGGAATAAAAGTGATGTTTTTGTTAAATTCAAGCATTTTCATGCAGAGGCTAAAACTCAGTTTTCTCTTCCGATATGTTTTTTACAAAGTGATGGGAGGCGAATTTAGTAGCAACGGGTTTGATGCATACTTGTGTACCAATGGCATTCTTTGGCATATTTCTATTCCTTATAGCCATCAACAAAATGGCATGGCTGAACGGATGCATCAGACATTGTTGAATGCTATTTTCTCTACTCTTTATCATGCAAGCTTACCGTTAACTTTCTGGGTTGAAGCCCTTAATTATGTTTGTTTTGTCCAGAATCGACTTCCTTATAGTACTTTAGATAGGTTTTTTCCTTATCAAATACTTCATGGTGTCAGTCTTACTATGGATCAATTTCATATTTTTGGGTGCGCATGTTATCCCCATAATATGTTGCCTTCAGCCCATAAAGTTTTACCTAGGGCAACACTACATGTTTTTCTAGGAGCCTCTAATCATCACAAGGGTTTTCGTTGATACAAATCCCTACGAAAAAGATTGTTATCTCGCGTAACGTAACCTTTATTGAAACCTCTTTTCCCTTTTCTCAGTCTTCCTTATCTTCACCTACTATTACTTCATCCTTACCTCAATCTCATATGGACTTTGACTCGGCCAATGTTTTAAAACTCCCAGTTGCACAGGTTTCGTCGTCATCAACTTTTGTTCTTCCTTCTTCTAGTTTAGTACCCTCGGGTTCTTCTCCTTCTTTCCCTTCGTCTATTGTTCCCTCTTCTCCACAACAATCTTCTTCTCCTTCCGGGTTACAACCTGCTTCTTCACTTCGCGATCCTACCCTACCTCTTGTTTACCCTTCCTCTCTTGTTTCTACCTCTTCTCCTATTTCATCTTCTCCCTCACCACCGTTGGTTCCTACTCATCCTGTGACTACCCGCAATAGAGATGGTACACGCAAACTTGTCCAATGTATAAACCTAAACACTGAAACCACAAATACCGAACCTACCTCTTATCTTCAGGCTTCAAAGGATAAACGGTGGTGCGATGCTATGAACGAAGAGTTTCAGGCACTTCAAACAATCAACACCTGGGCTCTTATTCCACCGTCTCCTGTGGGTGTTAATATCATTGAATCAATGATCTAGCGGAAGAAGTTTAAATCTGATGGTTCTTTGGAGAGGTACAAGGCACACTTGGTCGCACAGGGTTTTGGTCAAAAGCCTGGCGAGGATTATGAAGAAACCTACAGTCTGGTTGTCAAACCAGCAACAATCCGGATGGTTCTCACTCTTGCTATCTCTAATGGTTAGGCTCTCTGGCAACTGGATGTTAAAATTGTGTTTCCAAATGGTTATCTCAGAGAGACTGTTTACTTGTGCCAACCACCGGGTTTTGAGGACCCGGGTCATCCTCATTATGTTTGTAAGCTGCGTACGTGACTTGTACGGTTTGAAGCAAGCACCTCGAGCTTTGTATTATCGTTTTGCTATTTTTCTATGTTCTAAAGGTTCTGTTGCAAGCCGATCAGATGCCTCTCTTTTTATTTATGGTTCTGCTCAAGGTGTGGCTTTCCTTCTTTTATATGTGGACGACATCGTCCTGACGGCCTCTACTGGTCTGCTTCTTCGGTGATTACTTGGCATGTTGAAGCAAGAGTTTCGAATGGCTGATTTGGGTGTTCTTCATTATTTCCTTGGTATCCAGGTTGCGCAGGTTTCAAATGGGCTATTGTTGTATCAACACAAGTACCTGCAGTCTATTTTTGACAAAGCTGGTTTTTCTGCTTGCAAACTGGTTGTCACTCCTATGCAACCGAAATAGGTACTGTCCATTGGCCAAGGTACTTCTCTATCTGATCCGAGACAAAAGATTTATCGGACAATAGTTGGTGCTTTACAACATTTGACCTTTACACGGCCAGATATATCATTTGCTGTGAATTCAGTGTGTGTGAACACCCAAATTTGACCCATGAAGATTCTATTGAGATTAGACTCCAGACATGTTTGAATCATAAGATTGATGAGTTAGTCTTGGGTTGAAGCATGGATGGGGTTTAATTTTAATAGAATTTATACGTTATAATAATTAAGACTTTTATATGCCTAGGATTAATGAGATCTAATTGTAGGATATGTTAAGGACTCAATTACTAAAATGTATTTTATATCATTAAATTTGGGCTTGTTTATTTATTGAACCCAATTATATTTATTTTTGGGTTGAAGATAAATGTAAGGGTCTAATTTAATAAGGTGTGGACTTATCTTCAGAGTTGCACAGCCCATTAACACCTTGCTTGCAGACAAATTTAGCTCTGATTTTCGTGGAAAATCAGAGTCAAATCATTCCTTAATAGCAAGAATGATTTTGGTATGATTTTGGCTTAAAATGAGGAATCAATGCGTAATTAGTCAATTAGGAGATGATTAGGGGAAGTAGTAATCAAGAAAGCAGAGGATTCTGAGCAATCTAGGGGTTAATTACGCGGTAGGATCAATCAGGTAGGAATTAGGGGAGAATTGGGACCGAAAAAGGAAAAAACGGGTGAAACGTGTAGGCACGGACGGTCATTTCGGGATGACTGCCGGGCCGGGCGGTCATCCATAGGATGAGCGCTGGCCATGGCGGTCATCCACACCCATAAACGCGTTTTCTCCCCGATTTTCGCCCATAAATCTGATTCTACTCGGTTTTGGCCAAGATTTTTGGCCATTACCTTGATCATTAAGTTGGTCCACGCCCCTAGGTTAACCAGAATACTATAAATAGGACCCCCTTCTCACATTTCAGAGGACACAGATTCTATTACACAAACACTCTTCATAAAGCTTAGAAGCTTGGAGAAACTCTATCTCTCCAAGCTTAAGAAATAGTTCTATAGGCAAAACTCTGGTAGAATTTCGTGGGTAGCATCATCCATTGAAGGCAGCAAGAGGGGAAAACCAAGAAGAAATCCAAGATTGACTTGAGGAGTGGGAAGAAAATGTGTGGGAGGCACAACCAAACCAAGGAGCTAGAGGAGGGCTACAAGAGGTAATCCTAATCCCTTTTTGTCTGACCAATTATTGTTGAGATGTTGATGTTGGTGATGATGTGATTGTTGTGATGCCATGTCAAGAACTACGTTGGCTTTGAACCCGGTCGCCGGGGTACGTAGGTGGTTTCTAGTGGTGGAAACTCAAGCCCAATCTTCTTCTTCTCCCCTTTCTTTTTAATATTCAGTTATTATGTGTTTTGGTGCTCACACTTGCACACTTGTACAAGGCATACAAGGTCCTCTAATTACACAAAGTTTCGCCTCAACATGGATGGGTGCCTAACACCTTCCCATCCATGACGAATCCCCGGGTCCAGCATCTTCGGTTCGCTAATCAGTTGCCTAAATGGAGTCACATGAAGGGTTTTTCCCAAGTTTTTGTCCCTTAGTAAAATTTGGGTAGCGACTCCAAAGACGTTGGATGACGGTTGTGAGGAAGGTGTAAAGGAAAGGTGAATAGGCCCAAGTGAATTTGGGTCGGGTATTCACTGCTGGCGACTCTACTGGGGACTTTAAGGGTTCAAGAAACTTTGTGCAATTATTGCATCTTGTATGCCTTTCATGTGTCATCATAAGTGCCCTGCATTCATGATAAATGTTGTGAAGCCTTTACCGTAAGAGGGCCAGGGGTTCCATGTCCGCTACAATGCTTTCCTTAAGCGGTAGTGGCTTGTGTGAACTGGTTTCTCGCTGCTTAAGCAATGTTAGGGATTATTGGACCCCCGACCTCACGCGATATCCTTTATCACATGTGAGTAGGCCAAACTATTCCTTAGCGGCAGTCTTTCAGCCCCCAACCAGCCGCAGACCCTGAGCATCTCATGCATGATGAATCAATAAGTGGTACGTATATTTTGTGTGATTATTGTTGTGAATTTGAGTATGTGTAAATAGAGTGTTTTTCTTTCAAAAAACCAAAAAAATCGCAAAAAAAAATATATAGGAAAGTGTATAGTAGAAAAATATATATATGGGACCGTCGTGCCAATTCTGCGCAGGGGGCAATATTGCGTAGTGGGATCTGATTAGTCTAGTGAAGCAACCCTGGGCAGTTAGTAAACATGTTTAAGCTGATGATAAATTTTTGGTGTTGTTTCCCAGGTTGACATCTGTGCTCAGTCGGTCTACCTTGTCTTAGGAAATTTGCATTTGCATACATCTGACATTGCATCACATGTCTTCCAAGGCATAAAATACAAATTCGAGCTAGGATGTATCACTTTTTCAAATCTTCATCTTTTTGGCCTGAGTCTTCAAAGAAAGAAAAAGGAAGAAATGTTTAAAAAAAAAATAGGAAAAGTATTTTGCGAGTGTATTCCATCATGTTTCCCACCAAGTATTTTTGAATTTTTGCCAATAAGATAAAGCCTAAGTTTAGGATTCCCGATGACCATGAACTTCACCATTAGAATTGAACCCCTAGGACACCAAGGGTGGGTAATGACTTAGTTGGAAGGAGATGATGAAGATAGTAGGAATGATCGATACATCACAAGACAATGATCCCAGTAGACAGGGAGATATTGAAGACATTGGGGATCGTGGAAGTATCTTAAGGCGAAAGGTGGGAAGAAGGAAGAGGCAATGATGAAGCGTCAACTTAAGACACCGAGGTAACTTTGGGCCTTCTCGTGAGAGGAGATGTAAGCCCCAATGTTTATGGCAGAAGAGGGGAGATGGGATGACTTGGTTAGGCTTTCTTGTGAGAGGAGAAGCAAGTCAGGATGTTGCCCCATGGAGGGAGATGTAGGCCCCAATTTTCATTCGCGAATCTAGTTGACAAACCAAGCCGAGGAGCCGAACTGATGAGCCAAATTGATGAACCATAACCAGAAGCTGAGTTGATGAACTGGGTCGACAAGCTGAGCCCGAAAACCGGAATGCAAAGCTGAGCCAAGGGACTAAGCTGACAAGCCAGATTGATAAGCAAAGCTGAGGTATCAAGTAGAGACAATGCCGTCGGGAGAAGATGTAGGCACCAGAAATATGGATAGAGTGATGACCGAGGATGGGGAGAGGCGGCATAGCTGCTCTTTAGAATCTAGAAGCTAAGTCAAAAGAGGCGATAGTTGGATCCTATTTTTCAACAGTCAACAATGTCATGGTTTGTACTTTGATTTTTCATATAAGGAATAAAACTTTGATTTCCTTATCTCTTGTGTATATGTGGCACTGTGCATGGCTTCATGATATTCTATTGGATCAATCTAAGGGACCACAAAACGAACTACGAAGTCCTAATTCTATGGATGTAATTCGACCTTACCTAACACATATTCGACCAACCCCAGCTGATTCCTAAACACATTCAAACACATACCCATGTTGACACCTATCTAACCTAGAAACCATATCCACCCATCACGTCCACCAAGAACACTTGTCTAGAAAAGTTGCTTCCCAAAAATAGATCTAGCCTCCAAGTTAATTATGTCTAATTGAACCTGCCTAAAGAAGATGTCATCCTCCTCAAAAAAAAAAAAAAAGAGAGAAGAAGAGGGAGAAAAATGAGGAAAGGAGATGACCTTGGTGCCCAAGTATTGATTCACTATCCATCATCAGAAACCGGGAAGAAGAGAAGAAATTATGGTTAAGAAGACAAGTGTTCTCCCATCAGATCTATCATCTTAAACATCTCGAACCGAATATCAACCCTACCAAATATCTCAAGCCAAACACCAAGTCCACAGAAACGTAGGTAATCCGGCAACGGGCCCGGTCTATAAATATTTGGTTCCCAGATTGATTCAATGGGAAGATTGGAGTCATTGTCACATAGACATGTTGCACTGTTGACTGTATTCGGGCCTCTTTTGTAGTCATAAGGCTTCTCTTTTTTAACTTGAAATTATCAGTCAAGCCCGCCTCTCTTATGAAGGTTCACTGTGAATCCGGTCGTCATGAAGCATATCTCTCCAATAGTCTATTAGACATAGCTCAGCTAGATGGTTCTCGATTAAGGTTGAAAGTTCACCTCTCCATTAGTCATCCGAATATACCCAACCTGAGTGATCTGGACCTTGCCTAAACTCCATGGTCTCGGCATTCTGTGCCTATGGCTACTATCCCCACGATGAGAAAAGAAAAAAAAAAGAGGAAGAAAAAGAAAAGTAGAGTCCGCTAGATTGAAAATCCGAAAGGGCGGTCTAGGCAAAAGTTAGGACAAGCCTGCTAGGTTGAAAACCCACATAGGCAGCCTAGGCAAAAGTTAAGGCTAAAGGAAAATTGGGGGTAGTAGCCAATGACAAGGGGCATCTATGGGGTAGTAGACTTCACTTTCAAGATGAATCGCTTGGGTAGTCATGAATAAGCGTCTAGGCACATCGCCTCCATCTATTTTTGAAGGGGTATCCACCTATCCATGGACTTCGCTTTACGGTTCTTCATTCGTCAACCTTTTCAACAAGGAATGTTCACCTCTGAGGTCGTGATTAGAATTTGAAATGAATGAGTTCATAGTCATTGGGAATTCTTCTCTTTGAGGCCATTGTGTCTTTAATGGGATAACTCGATTTTTTTCAAGGTGCTTAACTTTCATCTTAGCTCGAATGATTTTCAATATCCATGCATCATACTAAGGGCACTTGCATTTGAGCATGGCTTGAAGAAGGAGAAAGAACTCGCGTCCAAATGCATCGTCCAAACACACCATGTAGAAGTAGGGAGCACTTGCATTCGAGGGGAAAATAAAGAACATGAGAGAAAGAGAGAAAGGAAAAGGGGAGAGACAAGGAGAGAGAAATCAAAAGAAAAGATGAGAGGAAAAGAGGGGGAATAGAGAGAAGGAAGAGGAAAACATAAAGAGAGATGAGAGAAGAATAAGAGAAGGGAACGGGAGAAGATGAGAGGAGAAGATGAAAAGGGGGGAAAGGAAAAGAGAGAAGAGGGACAAAACATGTCATATACACTTGCATCCAAAAGAAAAATATGTAGAAGCTAGGGGCGCCCTTATACACTGAAAAGATAAACACATTGTAGGCATGCTCATGCATCATTTACATGTAAAATATGGATTTCTTGGTAGAGTAGACTTGGTTGAGGATAAATGTTCAATGAAGGTGACAACACCATAAATTCATCACTTGATGTAGACTTACATTTCCTACGGTCGATGGCTGGAGGGGCAAGGCATGCCTGAACCTTTAGACGACACTGTCTGTAGAGTAACGGGGCATGCCATGCCTAAGGTGTACACATTATGATCACATATAGACTTTAGGGACACGGCGACTCCCAACTTTTGATGATTATGACCGATGTTGGGCATTCTTGAGAAGATGTAAGGCTAGTTTTTTTAAAGTTGATGTGTGTTGTCTTGGGCATTCCAGGAGAAGTAAGCCCCAACTTTTGTTGTTTGATGCGATGAGTTTGGGGCGTTCTCGGTAGAACGAGTCGTAAGGCCTAAACTTTTTTTTTTGTGAAATGATGCCAGGGGGCGGATTCCCCAAAGATAAAAGTAGAACCGATGAGAGTCGCCAGGGGCAGATGCCCCTAAGATAGAAGTAGGATTGATGAGAATCGTTAGCGGCAGAAACTCTTAAAGTAGAGTGGATGAAGATGTTGAGGGATAGATGTCCCGACGTAGAGAAGCACCAAGACGATGTAGACGAACCATGGGAAGATTCTTCGTTAGCTCTTGGGACCAGGAAAATCCCAAGACCCCTGAGATGAGATGAATTCCCCACGGGAGGTAGACAATATCCCTAGCTAACACAGGTGAGATGTTCCTTGTTAGCAACTTGTAGATGAAATCCCCACGGGAGGTAGACAATATCCCTAGTTAACACAGGTGAGATGACCCTTTGTTAATGACTTTTGGGACCAGGAAAATCCCAAAAGAAACCCCTCAATAGATGAATTCCCCACGGGAGGTAGACAATATCCCTAGTTAACACAGGTGAGACGATCCTTTGTTAATGACTTTTGGGACCAGGAAAATCCCGAAAGAAACCCCTCAGTAGATGAATTCCCCACGAGAGGTAGACAATATCCCTAGTTAACACAGGTGAGACGATCCTTTGTTAATGACTTTTGGGACCAGGAAAATCCCGAAAGAAACCCCTCAGTAGATGAATTCCTCACGAGAGGTAGACAATATCCCTAGTTAATATAGGTGAGATGATCCTTAGTTAATGACTTTTGGGACTAGGAAAATCCGAAAGAAACCCCTCAGTAGATGAATTCCTCATGGGAGGTAGACAATATCCCTAGTTAACATAGGTGAGATGGTCCTTTGTTAACGACTTTTGGGACCAGGAAAATCCCGAAAGAAACCCCTCAGTAGACGAATTCCCCACGGGAGGTAGAAAATATCCCTAGTTAACATATGTGAGATGATCCTTTATTAATGATTTTTGGGACCAGGAAAATCCCAAAAGAAACCTCGGGATGAGATGATTCTCGAGGTAGAGCATGTGATGCTCCAACCATTGGTCCATAACACTCACACTCATTATCCAAATTTGGTTGTTCCTTCCTTGCGTTGCTTCGTCCTTAAAATTTTAAAGACTCACCAACAAGGGGCATCTGTGAACACCCAAATTTGACCCATGAAGATTCTATTGAGATTAAACTCCAGACATGTTTGAATCATATGATTGATGAGTTAGTCTTGGGTTGAAGCATGGATGGGGTTTAATTTTAATAGAATTTATACGTTATAGTAATTAAAACTTTTATATGCCTAGGATTAATGAGTTTTAATAGTAGGATATGTTATGGACTAAATTGCTAAAATGTATTTCATCTCATTAAATTTGAGCTTGTATATTTACTGAACCCAATTATATTTATTTTTGGATTGAAGATAAATGTAAGGGTCCAATTTAATAAGGTATGGACTTTTCTTCAGAGTTGCACAGCCCATTAACACCTTGCTTGCAGAAAAATTTAGCTCTGATTTTCCATGAAAATCAGAGTCAAATCATTCCTTAATAGCAAGAATGTTTTTGGTATGATTTTGGCTTAAAATGAGGAATCAATGTGAAATTAGTCATTTAGGAGATGATTGAGGGGAGTAGTAATCAAGAAAGCAGAGGATTCTGAGCAGTCTAGGGGTTAATTATGCGGTAGGATCAATTAGGGAGGAATTAAGGGAGAATCGGGACCGAAAAAGGAAAGAACGGGTAAAATGCGTAGGCGCGGGCGGTCATCTCGGGATGACCGCCGGGCCTGGGCGGTCTTCCACCCAGGACCGCCCGGCCTGGCAGTCATCCATAGGATGACCGCCGGCCATGGCTGTCATGCACACCCATAAACGTGTTTTCTCCCTGATTTTCGCCCGTAATCTGATTCTACTCGGTTTTGGCCAAGATTTTTGGCCATTACCTTGATCATTAAGTTGGTCCACGCCCCTAGGCTACCCAGAACACTATAAATAAGACCCCCCTCTCACATTTCAGAGGACACAGATTCTATTACACAAACACTCTTCATAAAGCTTAGAAGCTTGGAGAAACTCTATCTCTCCAAGCTTAAGAAATAGTTCCATAGGAAAAACTCTGGTAGGATTTCGTGGGTACCATTATCCATTGAAGGCAGCAAGAGGGAAAAATCAAGAAGAACTCCAAGATTGAGTTGAGGAGTGGGAGGACATTGTGTGGGAGGCACAACCCAAACGAAGGAGCTAGAGGAGGGCTACAAGAGGTAATCCTAATCCCTTTTTGTCTGACCAATTATTGTTGAGATGTTGATGTTGGTGATGATGTGATTGTTGTGATGCCATGCCAAGAACTACTTGGGCTTTGAACCCGGTCGCCGGGGTACGTTGGTGGTTTCTAGTGGTGGAAACTCAAGCCCAATCTTCTTCTTCTTCCCTTTCTTTTTAATATTCAGTTATTATGTGTTTTGGTGCTCACACTTGCACAAGGCATACAAAGTCCTCTAATTGCACAAAGTTTCGCCTTAACATGGATGGGTGCCTAACACCTTCCCATCCATGACGAATCCCCGGGTCCAGCATCTTTGGTTCGTTAATCAGTTGCCTAAATGGAGTCACATGAAGGGTTTTTCCCAAGTTTTTGTCCCTTAATAAAATTTGGGTGGCGACTCCAAAGATGTTGGATGACGGTTATAAAGAAGGTATAAAGGAAAGGTGAATAGGCCCATGTGATTTTGGGTCGGGTATTCACAGTGTGCCAATTTTTTCATTGTCCTACAACTGAACACTGTAAGCAGTGAAGAGGATTTTGAGGTATGTTTTTGGTACACGGGACCATGGTCTTCCTCTTCTTCCTTCTTCTTTCAGGTCATTGGTGGCCTACACAGATGCCAGTTGGGCCGGCTGTCTCGATACTCGACGATCCACTGCCGGTTATAGTCTATATCTGGGCAGCAATTTGATATCCTGGTCAGCCAGTAAACAACATTTTGTTTCCCATAGTAGCCTGAATCGGAGTACTGGGCTCTGGCTAGCACGGTTGTAGAGGTTTGTTGGTTGCGTTCCTTGCTGCAGGGTGATCCACTATTATATTCCGTCTGCCACGCATCTTGCGAATAATCCAATCCAACATCAGCGCATAAAGCATCTGGAGATCGACCTCCATTTTGTGAGTGAATAAATTGAGCGGGGACAGATTGTGGTGACGCATGTTGATGCTGAACAACAGTTAGCAAATGTTTTTTAGAGTAGCTTCTTTTCAGATTCTACGTAGCAATTTGTGTCTAGCTAGTCTAGCCACCCTCAAATTGAGGGGAAGTGATAAGAATAGAGATAATGATACTAGATAATGATTCCTTTGAGTGATTAGTGTAGATGATATTTGACTTATACTATAACACATACATGTATATCCTATCATGTGTATAATGTTTATCAGCTAATATATAATAGGATCAGGTACTGCATATAATGAGTATCCTGGATACCTTTCGTTCATCTAGTTTGCTAACACGGTGCAACGAGTCATATGACCAACTCTATTGTGTCTCTATATTCCTTTCCAAAATTCCATGGTACCAACTTCGTCCATGTAGGAGATGGTACGTACCTGACGATAACACAAATTGGTGTCAATTTTTTTTGTAATTGGTTCATCTTCTTTTCGTCTTTTAGATGTTCTTGTTGTTCCTAAGCTTACTAAAAACTTGATTTCTGTCAAGCGTTTCGCTATTGATAATTCATGCTCTGTTGTTTTTGATTCTTTTTGTTTTTCTGTGAAGGGTTCTTATTTTTTCCATCGACAAATTTGGTGCAATGACTCCGGCTCTCTTTATTCTCTTCACTTTTCTAACCCGGTTGTTTCTTCTTCTCCTACAGTTTTTGTTGTTTCTCGCGTCTCCAACTTTTTATGGCACCGGCGACTATCATTCCGACGCTCCAATGATGCACCAGTTTGCCTCTCAGTTTCCTACTCTTTGTTCTTTGTTTAGTAAAGATGAACTTTTTCATGCTTGTCAATTTAGGAAAGCAAACACAGTTGCCATATCCCAGATCTTTAAAACCCTGTTTAGGTTTATTACATATTCTTCATTGCGAAGTATGGATTTTTTCTGTTTTATCTTTCATAGGTCTTAAGTAATATGTTTTGTTTCTTGATGAATATTCAAATTTTTGTTGGGTTTATCCTTTACGTTTTAAGCATAAGGTTTTTGATAAATTAAAACAATTATACGTTGAGATTAAAACTCATCTTAATCAACCTATTGGCTTTCTGCAAAGTGACAATGGTGGAGAGTTTTGTAACACCACTTAGATAGTTATTTTCAACATCACTACATTGTCCGTCGCCTCTCTTGCCCTTACAGTCATCCGCAAAATGGCATTAATTCTATAAAGTAATATTTCGGTTAAAGCACCCACATCTTTGTAAGGTTGAATACCAGGATGCCTTTGCATCAGCATCCTAAAGGGTATATATTGTCATTAGTAGATAAGTGTGGTTACAAGATGATACAAGACATCTATCAGAAGTTATGGATGAGAATGCTATCTATTGGTTAACAGATCCTTATCTCTATTGCTCACCCACAATTTGAGGGTAGTTGAACAAACTAGACTTAAATTATCCCTTAACATCTGGAAAGCCGAAGCTGAAAGTGATTTAGTGAAAATGTCTGCCAGTTGCTGTGTCTCATCCACATGAACAACATATACCCAGCCTTGTTGAATCTGCTCCCGAATAAAATACAAATCAATCTCTAAATGTTTAGTCCGTTGATGTTGGACTGGATTGTTAGCAAAGAAAGTAGCTAACAAGTTGTCATAATGTATGGAAATAGGCTGTCGAGGTAGAGAAAGCAATTCATGGAGGAGAATGCGCATCCAAGAGATTTGAGCAACCACACTTGCAAGAGCCCGGTACTCTGATACGGTGCTGCTTCTGGACACAGTTGGTTGTTTCTTGGTAGACCAAGAAACCAAATTACCTCCAAGGAAATCACAGTAACCCGTAGTTGAGCGTCTATTGTCAATGCAACCGGCCCAATCAGCATCACAATACGCTGCCAAATTTCGAACCGAACTTGGGCGAAGCATGAAACCATGATTGTGCATACCTGCAAGATACCGAAGCAAGCGTTTCACAGCTTTCCAATGCTCTGTCGTTGGAGCATGCATGAACTGGCACACACAATTAACAGAATAAGATATGTCCGGTCTGGTGAAGGTGAGATACTGTAATGCGCCGACAATGCTGCGATAGAGTCGTTGGTCACCCCCCGACAAAAGAACACCATAATGAAGAGATAGTGCCAACTTCGGTTGCATAGGGGTAGAAATCGGCTTGAGATCCTTAAAACCAGACCGATCTAGAATTGTTTTTAAATACTTTTGTTGATGCAAGAAGAGTCTATTTGTGACACAATCAACCTGTATGCCAAGGAAGTAGTGCAAATTGCCAATGTCGGACATGGAGGATTCTTTTTCAAGAAGGCCAGGTCACTGTTGCATAAGCATCTGAGAGGAAGATGTGAGTATAATATCATCAACACAAAGTAGTAAGTAAGCACTACCCGTGGATGTTTGCAAGTGAAGAGGGAAGCATCTAAATGACAGACGCGAAATTACTGTGACATTAAAAGGTTGCAAAACGGTGATACCAGGCCCGTGGCGCCTGTTTTGCCAACATTGTTGGGCTTGGACGGGTCTTCAAAACTAGGAAGCTGTTTCATGTACACTTCCTCACGTAGAAAGCCATTTAGAAAGGCATTGTTTATGTCTAATTGACGTATATTTTAGCCTTGAGAAAGAGCAAGACTGAGAACTTATGTGCATGAAATTACAAACTTTTTACAGCGCACATTGTCATCTTTTGGCCTTAAATTCATCATTAATTCATGCATTTTAGATGTAAATTCACTTCTTCTCATGCCAAATCCATCTTTCCTTACCCTTGGATGCTTTTAAGTGCAATTTGGAGCTTATTTAGCGATTTTGGGTTAGCAGCGCCGCTGTTGAAGAAATTGGACCAATTGCCTAACAGCGCTGCTGTCAACAAAATTTCTACTCTTAAACCTTCTTTTTCAGAGAACCTTCTGTTCTAGAGGAGATTTGATGATTTTGGCCTAAAACTATTGAGGCACTGCGAAGTGCCTTGTTCTAGTACAAATTGCAAGCCTGACAGCCCCCCTGCAATGGCATTGGCGTCAAGACCCTATTTTTACTAGGGTTTGTGCCTAATTTCCAGGAGTAATTAAGATGGGATGCACCTAGACACTCCTAGCAAGGAAAGAAAATTTAAAGAGGAATTCTTGGAGCTAAAGTCTAGGAATTTCATTCCATTTCCTACACGCATTGTTTGCTATCTTTTAGGAATTTAACCCAAGATATAAAAGCAACTTTGCTGAACGAAATTGACATCTTTTGGGAGGAGGAAAAGTCACGAATTGGCAGAGGAGAAACTGGAGTTTGAAGCCGACTTTTTATATTTTTATTTTATAGAGATGTCGACTTCTCTATCTTCTTTTATCTTCTTTTTATTCATGAACTAATTTATTTTATCTAGGTTTGTGGGATGTAGCTACTGTTCTTGATGTTTATTCAATAATTCAGAATTCTTGATGTTTATTCAATAATTCAGGCTTGTTTCTCTAATTAGTTATGCTTTGATTTGATATAGAGTGCTTAACAGTGTCTGCGGCTTGATCACCCTCAAACACTTCATAGATGCCTTAGTGACGAACCTAACGGAGAAACTAAGAACTCAGACCGTTCTATATCAAACCTCTACCCCTACTCATCGTCAAAAGAGACTTTAGGGTTAGTTGAGGATATCAACGCCTGGCACAGCGACACTGCGCCCTAGGAAAGAGCTTTACTGACGAAAGCGGGTTATTCCAGAACTAGGGTAGGTTGTGACAGTAGTTGTAGACAACTTAGGCTAGGTAGCCCTTCAAACTGGACGAATTTACTACCAAGTTATTGAATTATTGTTGAACAGCTAGGCAGTAGTGAACCGCGTACAACCTAGGTTCCCATCCAATTGCGTTTTCTCTTACTTACACCTTTACTTTCTATTATTTATTTTATATAATTCTTTCATCATGATTTCTTTTTATTTTATTTGTTATTATTAGTCTAATCAATTAAGATCCTAAGGACAGTGTTGTTTCCGCAGTCCCTGTGATTCGACCTTGTTTACTACAACAACGCTGTGCACTTGCAGCCGGCTTTGCACGAACAAGTATTTTGGCGCCGTTGCCGGGGACTGCGCTAAATAATACTACTTGGTGTTTTTGATTGATTAGGCTCTTTTTGTTGTTTGATATCTCTATTTTCTTGTGGCAGGTTACTGACAACGCCACTATAGTGTCTAGATTTGGTGTATGCAAACCAGCAGTCAAAAGCCTAAACTTGTACACATCCCTGACATTGAAAGCGCTGCTAGGGTGAACCGCAGGCAAGCAAGGCAACAGAAAGCTGCAGAGACCGCTGAGACAGTGACCGTAGCTCATAACGTCAACAACAACAACCCCCCACGCGGCCAGTCTGAACCACCTAGGGATGAAGATGGCAATATCATCCCTCCTGTGATTGTTGACCCACTCAACCAGAGACCTTTGATCAACCCTGAAGGTCGTGGTAACCAGAAGCGGAAGCATCAAAATGCTGCTGGCAATGCCTATATCGATCCTTTCGGCAATATTCCTAATTTCCCAATGCATCAGCTCATGCGGCCCAGCTACGCAATGCCCCCTGGAGCTATAGCTCTGCCCACTATTGCAATTCCTTATGAATTCAGAACTAATCTAGTTCAGATGGTGCAGAACAAGCAGTTTGGAGGCAAGCTGCTTGAGAAGATTTCCTCGATATTTGTGCTACAACACAAATTAATGGTTGCACAGAGGATGCAAAGAAGTTGCACTTGTTCAAATTCTCCCTTCGAGATGGAGCAAGAAGATGGCTGAATACACTGCCAGCGGGTAGCATTACCACCTGAGACGACATGCAGGCAGCTTTCTTGAGGAAGTACTTTCAAGACACCAAGATGGATGAACTTCGTGGCGAGATATGCAACTTCAAGCTGTTGCCCGATGAGACTATGGGTGAGGTGTGGGAACGATTCCAGGATCTGATCCGACGCTGCCCAGGCCACAGCATGTACCCACCCACAGTGTTAGGTATTTTCTACGGTTCTATGTCTACTGCAAATAGGCAAACGCTCAACACTACAGCTAGAGGAAAATTTAAGAAGGCGCCATATGGAGATGCCATGAGGAATATGCTAGACCTCACTGAGGACGATGAGCCGCGCCGCAGCACAAGGGGCGTCCATCATGTAGACAAGAATACTAATATGGAGGCCTAGATTGCTGCCCTCACTAAGGAGCTTAAGGATCTTAAGGCTAAGACCCTGCAACCAGTGGCACAAGTACAACCTGTTTATCCACAAAACCCTTATGAAGTATGCGGTGGTCCTCATCCTTTCCTTGAATGCCCGGAACACTATTCGGAGGAAGCAATTTTCGTTGATCGTCGCCCAAATCAGTCCTACAACAACTACAATCAGGGATACAATCAGGGGTGGCGTCAGAATTCCAATCCAAATTGCCAGCAGCAGCTGCTGGAAGGACAGAATAGGATCGACAAGGAGTTGAGCCAGCTAAAAGCCCACAATTACATGTGACAGTAGTTGTAGACAACTTAGGCTAGGTAGCCCTTCAAACTGGACGAATTTACTTCCAAGTTATTGAATTATTGTTGAACAGCTAGGCAATAGTGAACCCCGGACAACCTAGGTTCCCATCCAATTGCGTTTTCTCTTATTTACACCTTTACTTTCTATTATTTATTTTATATAATTCTCTCATCATGATTTCTATATATTTTATTTGTTATTATTAGTCTAATCAATTAAGATCCTAAGGACAGTGTTGTTTCCACAGTCCCTGTGATTCGACCTTGTTTACCACAACAACGCTGTGCACTTACAGCCGGCTTTGCACGAACAAGAACGGTGCGAATTGTGGCCGGTTTCACAACCGGACTATAGGTTTCATCATAATCTTCCCCGGCTCCTTGGGTGTAACACTAAGCAACTAATCGTGCCTTGTGCCATGATAAAGTACCATCAGCATTGTATTTGAGTTGGTAAACCCAAGGGGACCCGACGATATTGACTCTAGAAGAAGGGGTTGGAACAAGAGACCAAGTATTATTTTGGAGAAGGGCCCGATATTCATCCATCATGGCATGTCGCCAACACTCATCCCTTGAGGCTTGTTTATAGGGATTTGGTTCAGTTTCGAGTTGGGAAGTGGAAGCCTAAAGGTTATATTTTGGGTTTGGTTTCCATATTCGATCCCGTAATCGAATTGCCTGGGGATGGGGTGGTGGGTTAGGTAAGGGAGCGACCGAAGTATTGAAGGAGAGGTTAAGTGGTCTGTATGAGGGTGTGGTTGGTGCGAAACTTGTGAGGTCGCAGTCAGAGGGTATTATAGAAGGCAGAGATGTTTGTTCTTGTATTGGAGAGTGAGTTGGAGAGGATGAGGGAGTCGAAGAAGTAGGTCGGATAGGTGTAGAAAGCGGCAAAGTAGCACTTTGAGGAGAAGAAGGTTTCTGGGAGGAACCAAAACTCTGTAGTGTAGTAATGTCTGATCTCATAGGAATAGAAAACTTCAATGGAACCAATATGCCCAGGAGATGAAAAACTACTAAGGGTTCAAAGGATACAGAAGAGGTTGGAGAGAAAGTAGGATTTGGATGTTGAAAAGGAAAATAATCCTCATTAAAAACCACATTGCGGCGAGATTACTACTTTGCGAGAAGTAGGATGGCAACATCGATACCCTTTATGATGAGGTGATAAGCCAACAAAAACATAGAGATCAGAACGCGGAGAAAGTTTATGACGACCAGGACTCATATTAAGTGGGTAACAAGCACAACAAAAAATTTTCACAAGATCAAAGGTACGACGCCGACCATACAAAACACTAAAAGGACTCTCCCACCTTAGAGAGACATGAGGAAGCATGTTCTAGATATAATTAACATAATGCAATGCCTCTATGCAAAAATAAGGAGATGAATTTGCGTGAAAAAGAATGGACCGAATGGAGTTTAGCAAAGATCGATGTTTCCTTTCAGCCACACCATTTCGAGGATGGCTGTAAGGACAAGAAATTCTTCTGAGAATACCATTGGTTTGCAAGTAGTCGTCAAAAGCAGCATTTCAAAACTCACCACCACCATCACTTTGAAGAAAACGTATTTGAGCATTGAACTAATTTTTTATTTCGCATCCAATTGTTTAAATTTACCAAAAACTTCATTTTTTAAACGTAGTGGATAAATCCAACAGAACTTTGAGTGCTCATCTAGAAAAAGAACGTAATATTTATAACCAGTAAAAGAAGGAATAGGGAGGTTCATACATTGCAATGAATACTACGGAATAACCCTAAACAAGGTTCAAAAGAAGTGTGATACGGTAACTGTGTTTTTTTTCCAAGTTGACATGCATGGGAGAAAACATCTTTATTGAAAGAAGTACATAACAAAGGAAATTGTGAATAAAATTGACGCATAATAGGAGCACCCTAGTGACATATGCGACGATGCCAGATAGAACTGGAGACACGACTGTGAAGAAGAGCTTGGTGAGAAAGACATGCAACAAAATCTGGAACGGGCAAGGAATACAGAGTACCGTGATCATTGTACCGTATACGTTGGTGAGAGAGATGACCCTTCACGGAAAAACCAATGGAATCAAACTGAACAGAACAAGAGTTATCAAAAGCAAACCGTTTGACAGAAAGAAGATTTTAAGTAATTTTGGGAACAACAAGAACGTCAAGTAGAACAAAGGAAAAAGAACCAATAAAGAAGACCTTTGATCCAATGTGAGTAATTTCTAGGGACGTACCATCGCCAACATGTACGGAATCCATCCCCGTGCAACAAAGGAGTCAAGAGAGGAAGTGAAGTTTGTCATATGAATGATGGCACCCGTATCCGTAAACCAGTAAGGTTGCTGCTACTCATGGACACCTGCAAAGGTGCGTTGAGGATAGTGTTTGGCTGTATGGTTGTAACCATCACAGAGCTTACACTTAACAGGAGATAAACCCAGCAAAGAAGGAGAAGTGGTAGAGGAGGAACATTGTTGTTTGGAATTTTTAAAAGGAGGAGAAGATGGGCGTGGGTTTGTATTTTAGGAGAAAAGGTCGCTTTGACTGAGAAGAAGTGAAGGAGGAAGACCATGGCCGGAACGAATTATTTCCACCGCGACCACCATGTCCTCCTCTCCCCCAAGTGTTTGTGAAAAGAGCCTATGAGAAATCAGTAGAGAGTGCAGTGGGAGTGGAGAATTTCTTTTGCGGGTTTCTTGGGCCAACAACATAGAACGAAGTTCATAAAAGGAAGGGACTGGAGATTTAGAGGTAAGAAGAGTAACCAAATCATCACAATCAGCAGGCAGACCATCTAAAAATTGCATAATTATATCATCATCACTAACACAACGCCGTATAGATTCATGGTTATCAGCAATTCGACGAACAGAGTAAAGATATTCAGAAATTGATTTGGATCCTTTTTTAGAGGTGACAAAGGCAGTATGATATTCCATGTAATGGGCTTGAACCTGATCCTGAAAGAGTTGTTCAATGAACAAGCATACCTCTCGCGCAGTAGGAAAAAACCCTGGACGCACAATGTGATTGAGAATATCAAGGTTAATGGTGCATAAATCCACGTAACAAGGGTGTTATCATTCTGATACCATTGAGTAAAAAGACGGTTTGGAGAAGGAGGATCATTTGGTTCCTCAGAGGGGAGAAAGGGTTCAGGGGCAATACTGATTCCATCAACGTGATCTAAGACCTGATGAGAGGCAAACACAGTGTAAAGAAGACTCTGCCACACTAAGAAATCGCTAAAGTCAAGGACAGTGGGGACATAATTCCTAATATTACTGACAGAAAAAACTGAATACGCAGAAGAGGTTGATGGTGCAGCCGAAGCTGAAAGAGAGGTGTGGGAAGAAGAACTCGAGCCAGAAAGGGCAAAAGGAGAGGTTGAGGATGAAGAGGCCATTAGAAAAACAAAAAGGAAATCAATTCTGGTTTTAAGGGATGAGCACCTATAAGTAACCGGGCATGCAAACTTAACAATCAAAATGCAGCGGAAAGACCCGGTACTCATGGAGGATCCATGTGAAACAGAGTAAACAGAATAACAAAATTTCGTACCTGGTTTTGTTGAGATCTTTCACTCAACTGATGACACGAATCAGCAAGAACCGGACAGAAATCCAACTCCTCTACGGTATCCAGACGAACTGTTGATGACTGCTAGTAACCGTCTCACGATCACTAACTCGAGCACTCCCGAACAACAGTGCTAGCGGCAGATTTCCGGGAGCTAGAACTTGTGTTTGTGATGTTTCCTTTCTTTCTCAAAGAAAGGGGTGTGTGTGTGTGTTCTTACAAGTCTGGAAAAACTCTCTCAAGTCTCAAAACCAGAATGAATGAACTCACAAGCATAATCTAATTATGCATACACTAATCCTACTCAACAAAAGCATGAGACAATGGCCAACACCCTTGGCCCCTCATGATTTGGCTTTTGTCTAATCATGTCTCCATTATCTCTTAGTGGGTTTACACATCACATGGAATCAATCTGGTTCAATAATTCAGACAATTAGTGAACCAAAGCAATCCAAAACGACCTTGGTCCAACCACAGTCCAACCATGGTCCACCCACATGGTCGAACCACGGTCCAACCATTGTTCAACCATCTGCTTGAATCAACAGTTCTAAGTGTGTGACCCTGTAGGCACTTGTAACGTTTGACAATAATTGTAAACTCATTTACAATTATAAACAGTTAACGGCGTCTAGCAACACATCATTGCTACCCAAACGACAAGATCAGTACTGATTCACTATGCCTCGGAACGTGTCATCGTCCTTTCGTCCCATTATCAAGAACAAACACGACACATGGAATGCGTCAATCTCTTATATGTTTAATCTAAGTTTCTTGATCCCCTAGTTAACTGTGTAAAGCGGATACTAATGATATCACCATATCACATAATCCGAACATAGCCATGCATTTACAGTTCAACTCTATCAAGAGGCCCAACTGATAATATACCCGTTACATGGAATGGGCGAATTCCATCTTGATCATACAAAACCCACTACACATTATATCATATTCCCAATGATTACACTAAGGTCTACTCAGTTACGAATAGCCAAGAGTAATATCAAGGTATATGACTCACATGTTGGGAACCTTGATGATCTCAGGTCTAAGGACAATACACATAAGAACCACTAATGACAATCATATAACGTTCCATGTAGTGTTCTAATGTCGGGTCAGTCCAAACCACAAGTTCTCTAAATTGTACCCGTATGTAGGATTCATATCTCATACAATTCTCAACATACGCTAGTCTTAATTTATTATTACAACCCATCCATAATAATAATCGACTAAGGACATTTAAGAATATAAGATATTCTAGGGTTATAAATATGTGCAACCGTTTATCACATAAACATATTTATTGCAATAACCTTAATGTATATACGTGACTATATACAATCATCCAATGATTGGCTTTTGGGCATATTACACTGACAGTCTCCCACTTGCACTAAAGCCAAACATCCATGTTTCTAATACCAATGGATGTAGCATGACCATCATGCTTCCGTTGTGTGAGAGGCTTAGTCAATGGATCTGCTACATAGTTGTAACAGCCCGGGTAAAAATTGGATTTTTACCGGGACTATTAAAGTCATTATACAGTGAATTACCGGATGAATTAATCTTGGGTAATTAATTCACGATAAAACGGGAGTTGTTTTTCGAAACCGAGAGTTTTCCCCCGCTCGGGAGTATCTTCCTAACTAACCGAGGCTCGGTTTCCAGTTCCGAGACTTGGACGACGTTCAGGGGAATTAATCGGATTTTCCGAGCCCAAGTTGTATTTTTGGACTCGGGACGGAAAATACGGAAAGACGGGAGTATCCCTGCGTTTACGAGATCCCGACACGAGAATCCGGACCGGCCGAATGTGGCTTGCCACGAGGCCACTCTTCTTTCTCCTCTTTCCTTCCTCTTCCTCTTTCCCGGTTACATTTCTTTCTCTCTCCCAGTTTTTCCCCCAGCCGCACGGGCCCCACCTTTCTTCTTTCTTTTCCTTCTCTTCTCCTTCTCCTTTTCTTTTTCCCTTTTCTTTCTTCTTAGCCGCCTCCACCCTCAGCCGCCTCCACCCGTGACTAATTGGACCTCCCCCTCTTTCTTTTTATCTTTTCCCTTGTCTCTTCCTCCTTTCTCATCTACTTCCTCATCAATTTCCTTCCTTCCTTCCTCACCGAGCCACGCACACCACTCTTCCTCTCCAACCCATCATCTCTTCCTCTTCATCACATCTCTCTCTCACCACCACAACCAGCCCAGCACCCACCGCCATCTCCTTCCCCTTCCTTCTTCCCCGAGACCACCATCTTTCCCTCTTGCTTTCCTTCTCCTTCTCTGCCCTCGACCGCAACACCTCCACCTCCATGCCCCTTCCTCAGTTCCTCCTCTCCCTGCCTCTGCCGCGTCGCCGGCCAGACGAGAAGATCCGGCCCGATCTCCTCACCTTCACCTCTGGTCGCAGCCTCCACCACACCGAGCCGCGGTCGACTCGTTTCCTCCTCCACGCCGTTCGCACCACGGAGACCACCAGTGGCCGCCGTCTCTTTCTCCTCGCTGTCCTCTGCCTGTGTACCGACTAGAGGAACTGTGCACGGGCCACCGTGGATTGAGGTCGCCGCTGCTGTGGGTGCGCCAACACGCCGTCGCGCCTTCCCTTCCTCCTATTTCCCCTCGTGCTCCACGATCTGCTAAGCCGTGAGCACCTGTCCTGTTTGAACCTTTGAGGACATCGTCGAGTTGGGTAAGCTGTCTCCTCTAAATCTTTCTTCTTCCTTGGCTTTCGATTTCCAAATCGGATTGGTGATAAACGTTGAGGTGTGTTTGGTTGTTGTTATGGTGGATGTGGATTTGGGTGTTGCAGTGGATGCGGGTTGTTGTGTTGTTTGTTATGGTGATGATGGCGAGTGTGTTGATGGTCGAATTGTTGTTCCGGTGGTGTGTTATTGGTGTTTGGTCAGGCAATGAACAGTAACAGCGAGCATGGGTCGATGAACAGTGGCTGAGAGGGTGTTTGATGCTGCCGTGAACAGTACCTTGGCCGGATTCCGGCGAGTTTCCGGCGAGCCCCGTGAATTTTCCGGCTAGCCCGGAACCTGACCTTTGGGTAATTCCTTGGACTCGATTTATACCTTGGCGCGGATTTGGGCTCGGTTTGCACACGGACTCGAAAACTGGCCGAACGTGCGAAGGCCCATATTACCGTGACATATATGCATTACCAACGGACCCCGAACTCTAATAACGAAACCCGAACAACGTTAATGAGCCCGGACTCTTAGTTGTTTAAATTAAAATAAAGATTTAATTTAATTAATCAAATATTAACCCTTAATTCCATTTATGCTTTGTAATTCGATTTATAATTTTATTCTTTGTTGGACCATTAGAAAGACCTATAGTAATCCGGTTTATTTAATTTATACTTGGACTGTTGATAATTAAAGGCCCAATTATACTTATTTACTTGATTTAGATGTCAAATGTAAACTTAAAAAAAATATATAAATATGATTATTTATGAGTTATAAACACATATGTATAAATGACTATATATATATGTCCTATTAAATTTATGTTTAGCTAAATAATGAAGTTACAACTTGATTTATCACATAAACACATATATGGTTAAGTAGGAATTATCTACTATATATGCATAAGTATGGTCACACTAGATATACGTTAATCTAGTATCGATTTATGTATAAATATACGTGTATATATATGTATTTTAATATGTTTATGTTTTCCCCTTATCGACAAAGGGCTAAAAGGCCGGGATATCGGCTTGGAGCTCGGTTTCGGTTTTCAACTTAAAGATCGAGTATGACTGGTACATCGATTAATGAGGCTAATTTCATATTAAAGAAAAACATGGAAATAATAGGAATTAGACTTGGTATAAGACAAGCCGCGTAACAATTTCTAAACCTGTGTCATGCATAATCATTTTGTTGTGCATTATAAGTGAATGTGTTGCTATGTGTATACATATAGGGTATCGAGGTTGACCGGATAGCAGTTTCAGAGACACATCAGGTGAGGATGGATAAACCTTGATATGTGCTCGTAATGCTGTATATGTTTCTTTGTTTGCGTATTTTGCTGCTAGATTGATCAGCTGGAATAATTATTGTCTGTTACCTGATTGCTGTGGAATTATTGATGCCGTCGTTGGATTGTGATAAATTTGTGTAAAACGTGTTGGAATTTATGTTGAGTTGTTAATTTTGAATAATTTGTGTCATGAGTTTGAGATAAGAAATTGAGTCTGTGGAATTAATCTGAGATAATAGAATTGGGAAATTGATGAAAGAGTAGTGGATCGAACTGGAATTTGAGATGATGATATATTTGTCACTTGGAAAGTAGTGGTACGACTAGATGGTTAGAGGCTAGTTCTGTGGTGTCATGGCCAGAGGGTTTGTTGGTTGGGGTGTTGACCCCGGATTTGTGATATTGGGATGTTGATCCCGGATTTGTGATATTGGGATGTTGATCCCGGATTTGAGATATTGGGATGTTGATCCCGGATTTGAGATATTGGGATGTTGATCCCGGATTGTGGTGGGGCCTGGCATTCAGAATTAGTTAATAACCAGGTACGACCCTAGCTTGTCCAGTGACGGGGCCCGGAAGATAAAATTGGTAATAAAAATAAGTAATCTTTGGGTCTTGGTTCAGTATTGATTATGATGTGCTTGATATGATTTAATAAGTTTCCTCTGTCGTGCTGTTTGTTGTTGGATTCCTCTGCTTTGTTGTTAAGTGTTAGTTTTTTTTTTCTGTTTGATGGTTGTATTACTTCGAAAGTATTATGGTTGATTATATATCACTGTTTATCTTTCGTCGGTGAGCGCTTCGGACTCACCCCTCACCTGCGGGGTTTCATCCCGTAGGATGAGTTGTTTGTAGTGCAGGAACGTACCGGGCAAGCTGAAACGTACCCTCGGACAGGACTCGGATCCATTAGTTGCATTGGGCTTATATATGTTATCAAGTGAGTCATGAATCTTCCGCTGTGCAAATTGTTGAGTTTTCTACTGTGCAAATTGTTGAGTTTACTGCTGTGTGTATGTTGTGATTGGGCCATTGGGCCGGATGGTTGTTGTTGTTGATGTCCCCGGGGTTCGGGTGACGAGTACCATGTTGGGCCGAAGGGCCGGTTTTCAGTTTTGTTATTGGGCCGTTGGCCAATTTATTGATTTACACACTATTTGTTGGGCTTTATTGGGTTGGGTTGTCATAGTTCTGGCACGTGTTTACTGTGTACGGTAAATACGGGTCGGGGCATTTCATTTCGGTAGCGGAGCGGGCGTTAGGTCTTGTCGGGCAGTCTATGTGTGTTGTTGTCTTGTTTGCATAGTTCGCTCCACTTGTTAATATTTTATATCATTTAGTCAGTGCATTATGGATCCAGTCGAGGGATGCCAGCTGTCGCGGAACATACACATATGAGGTAAAAGATGCCATAGATAAGCGTAAATACTAATATTATTGATACTGCAAATACTGAAAGTACAAAGGGAAATATTACATGATATTTTATAAAAAAGAGAAATATTACATTGATTTTTGATTTTTATAAAAATAGAAAATACATTTAACGATTCGGAACGACGTTGACACGGAAACTGTTTGGGTCGCTGTTGATGTTGACCGTGACCCTATCGCTCCACGAGAACCACATGCCGCCTCTGTTCTGTTGACCAGGAATCTCGAACCGGTTAGCTTGAGGGAATCGGAGTGGAATCAGACCGTGATCGTCTCGTGGTTGCCACTGCGTCTCCGTCAGAAGAACCATGTTCGGCTTATACTGGTTCTTCAAGTCCCTCAGGGTGCGTGAGAACTCTTGAGCACGCCTTGCTACTCCTCTGCAGTTCCACACCAGCAGTCGTGCCTTTGGCCAGGTTGGAGGTAGCCGAGTCATTCTGGGCATGCTCTGAGCTGTCATTGAGAGTTGGTAGTAGGCGCCTTGCTCCACAGTTTGGCAAGTGGACTCCAGGTTGAACTCCTGTAGCCTCTCGGAGATGAAGAACATCACTGAGTTTGTCGATCCATAGTAGGATGTCCTCAAAGTTCCGTGGTCCTCCAGGAAGAACACCTCTTCCATTGGAGTGACGAAGAACCGCGACGAGTAGAGTTCGTCGACGAAAACTAGACGCGGCATTCTGCCGAGCTTGTTCGGTAGCTCTTCAGCGCGTTCGTTGACCATGCTGTAAGCCAGTCGGTTCCTTCTGCCAAGATTGGCACCTTCGACGAAGAAGACGGATGAAGGAGCAGGCATTTTGTTTGGACGTGTGGGGTTTTGTTTTACGATCGTTGTGTTTTCTTTTGCCTCAGCGTTTTGTTTGCTTTTGATGCTTTTGATGAATTACACTTCACCGCTCCTTCTTTTATACTCTTATGGGGAGCGTGATTACCGGTTTTGATTTTCAAGATTTTGTCTTTGAATTTTACCGTTGCTTTATTTAATGCTTTGTTACTTTACGCGTTTTCGGGCTACTAAGCCAGTGTTTTACAGCTCTTTTCTGACTCACGATTTCTTACGCCCTGGCTACCTTGGCGTTTCTTTTGATGGTGTGTCATTATTTTCTTGCATCTTTTATTACAAGCATCCGTGACCGTTGAGGTTAGACGGATGGGGCCGTATCTCGAGTAAAGCGCATGTGCGACAAGCTCACAGCTGTTCAGACATCGTGGAGAGATACGAGCCTTGACAGACGATTTGGCTTATGCGTAAATTGTGAACAAGTGGGTATCGTTTCTTTCGAGGGACACATGACGTTCTCGTGATCATCGTCTTGCCAGCTAATGGATGTCTTCTTCACGAGGTTAACCGACGTCACCGTTAACTGTACGTGTCACGTTTCTCAGGATTGAGAATGGACACGATCGAACTAGAGCGCCGAGCATGAAAACATATCTTGTTTTAATTTCTTTTTGTTTTGATTTTGTTAAACGAGTTTTGATTTGTTTTTAATTTCTTTATGTTGGTTATAATTCGTTTTATCGGTCCTGTTTGTAACATCATTATGTTCGATTTTATTCATGACGGTTTTGTTATGTTTTAAATATTTTGTTTTTCAGTTAAATATGAACTTTCATATCTTAATAAGAGAATTCCTAATCTAAGAGATTTGATTTCAAAAGGAAACTTATTTTATTAATTCATAACAGTTTTACATCAGAGAAGAAGTACTCTACTGAGTTACTTGCTTCTCTAAGTCTTTTACAAGTTGCTGGACGTTCCTCAGGTGAGGGAACAGCTCCGCGCACACTAGTTCAATTTGTGCCACCGCCGAGCTGATCTTCCTCAGGGAGACGTTCAGCTGCGTCAACTTCTGCTGCGGTGTGCTGCTTTCAGCTATCGCTTTTCCTTTCTTGCCCTCAGCTTTCTTGCTGGCACGCTTCCTCCGTCGCTTTGGGAAGACCACCAAGTGCTCCTCCAGACCGATGATGTTGGTCTTGAACCGTTTCTTCGGAGGTTCTTCATCGGAGCTTGTCGGGTAAGCTGTGCTGCCGATGTAGCTGTTGTTCTCGGAGTCTGAGTTCGTTCGAGAACGAAGTGGAGAGTCCATGGCTGAGAGTGAATGTCTCAGCTGTGAGGTTTGGTATTTATAAGCAGATGAGATGTCGCTTAAGGGTATAAGCGGTATCTCATGTTGAGGTTAAATACCTGGCAGAGTGTGCTAGAAGCTTATCGTGGTAGGACCCACGGATAAGATGGAATTTCGGGGACAAAATTTTTTTAAGGGGGTAGAATGTAACAGCCCGGGTAAAATTTGGATTTTTACCGGGACTGTTACGGTCATTATACAGTGAATTACCGGATGAATTAATCTTGGGTAATTAATTCACGGTAAAACGGGAGTTGTTTTTCGAAACCGAGAGTTTTCCCGCGCTCGGGAGTATCTTCCTAACTAACCGAGCCTCGGTTTCCAGTTCCGAGACTTGGACAACGTTCAGGGGAATTAATCGGATTTTCCGAGCCCAAGTTGTATTTTTGGAATCGAGACGAAAAATACGAAAAGACGGGAGTATCCCAGCGTTTACGAGATCCCGACACGAGAATCCGGACCGGCCGAATGTGGCTTGCCACGAGGCCACTCTTCTTTCTCCTCTTTCCTTCCTCTTCCTCTTTCCCGGTTACATTTCTTTCTCTCTCCCGGTTTTTTCCCCAGCCGCGCGGGCCCCACCTTTCTTCTTTCTTTTCCTTCTCTTCTCCTTCTCCTTTTCTTTTTCCCTTTTCTTTCTTCTCAGCCGCCTCCACCCGTGACTAATTGGCCCTCCCCCTCTTTCTTTTTATCTTTTCCCTTGTCTCTTCCTCCTTTCTCATCTACTTCCTCATCAATTTCCTTCCTTCCTTCCTCACCGAGCCACACACACCACTCTTCCTCTCCACCCCGTCCTCTCTTCTTCTTCCTCACATCTCTCTCTCACCACCACAACCAGCCCAGCACCCACCGCCATCTCCTTCCCCTTCCTTCTTCCCCGAGACCACCATCTTTTGCTTTCCTTCTCCTTCTCTGCCCTCGACCGCAACACCTTCACCTCCATGCCCCTTCCTCAGTTCCTCCTCTCCCTGCCTCTGCCGCGTCGCCGGCCAGACGAGAAGATCCGGCCCGATCTCCTCACCTTCACCTCTGGTCGCAGCCTCCACCACACCGAGTCGCGGTCGACTCGTCTCCTCCTCCACGCCGTTCGCACCACCGAGACCACCAGTGGCCGCCGTCTCTTTCTCCTCGCTGTCCTCTGCCTGTGTACCGACTAGAGGAACTGTGCTCGAGCCACCGTGGATTGAGGTCGCCGCTGCTGTGGGTGCGCCAACAGGCCGTCGCGCCTTCCCTTCCTCATATTTCCCCTCGTGCTCCACGATCTGCTCCGCCGTGAGCACCTGTCCTGTTTGAACCTTTGAGGACATCGTCGAGTTGGGTAAGCTGTCTCCTCTAAATTTTTCTTCTTCCTTGGCTTTCGATTTCCAAAACGGATTGGTGATTAACGTTGAGGTGTGTTTGGTTGTTGTTATGGTGGATGTGGATTTGGGTGTTGCAGTGGATGCGGGTTGTTGTGTTGTTTGTTATGGTGATGATGGCGAGTGTGTTGATGGTCGAATTGTTGTTCCGGTGGTGTGGTATTGGTGTTTGGTCAGGCAATGAACAGTAACAGCGAGCATGGGTCGATGAACAGTGGCTGAGAGGGTGTTTGATGCTGCCGTGAACAGTACCTTGGCTGGATTCCGGCGAGTTTCCAGCGAGCCCCGTGAATTTTTCGGCTAGCCCGGAACCTGACCTTTGGGTAATTCCTTGGACTCGATTTATACCTTGGTGCGGATTTGGGCTCGGTTTGCACATGGACTCGAAAACGGGCCGAACGTGCGGAGGCCCATATTACCGTGACATATATGCATTACCAACGGACCCCGAACTCTAATAACGAAACCCGAACAACGTTAATGAGCCCGGACTCTTAATTGTTTAAATTAAAATAAAGATTTAATTTAATTAATCAAATATTAACCCTTAATTCCATTTATGCTTTGTAATTCGATTTATAATTTTATTCTTTGTTGGACTATTAGAAAGACCTATAGTAATCCGGTTTATTTAATTTATACTTGGACTGTTGATAATTAAAGGCCCAATTATACTTATTTACTTGATTTAGATGTCAAATGTAAACTCAAAAAAAATATATAAATATGATTATTTATGAGTTATAAACACATATGTATAAATGACTATATATATATGTCCTATTAAATTTATGTTTACCTAAATAATGAAGTTACAACTTGATTTATCACATAAACACATATATGGTTAAGTAGGAATTATCTACTATATATGCATAAGTATGGTCACACTAGATATACGTTAATCTAGTATCGATTTATGTATAAATATACGTGTATATATATGTATTTTAATATGTTTATGTTTTTCCCTTATCGACAAAGGGCCAAAAGGCTGGGATATCGGCTTGGAGCTCGGTTTCGGTTTTCAACTTAAAGATCGAGTATGACTGGTACATCGTTTAATGAGGCTAATTTCATATTAAAGAAAAACATGGAAATAATAGGAATTTGACTTGGTATAAGACAAGCCGCGTAACAATTTCTAAACCGGTATCATGCATAATCAATTTGTTTTGCATTATAAGTGATTGTGTTGCTATGTGTATACATATAGGGTATCGAGGTTGACCGGATAGCAGTTTCAGAGACACATCAGGTGAGGATGGATAAACCTTGATATGTGCCCATAATGCTGTATGTGTTTCTTTGTTTGCGTATTTTGCTGCTAGATTGATCAGCTGGAATAATTATTGTCTGTTACTTGATTGCTGTGGAATTATTGATGTCGTCGTTGGATTGTGATAAATTTGTGTAAAACGTGTTGGAATTTATGTTGAGTTGTTAATTTTGAATAATTTGTGTCATGAGTTTGAGATAAGAGATTGAGTCTGTGGAATTAATCTGAGATAATAGAATTGGGAAATTGATGAAAGAGTAATGGATCGAACTGGAATTTGAGATGATGATATATTTGTCACTTGGAAAGTAGTGGTACGACTAGATGGTTAGAGGCTAGTTCTGTGGTGTCATGGCCAGAGGGTTTGTTGGTTGGGGTGTTGACCCCGGATTTGTGATATTGGGATGTTGATCCCAGATTTGTGATATTGGGATGTTGATCCCGGATTTGAGATATTGGGATGTTGATCCCGGATTTGAGATATGGGGATGTTGATCCCGGATTGTGGTGGGGCCTGGCATCCAGAATTAGTTAATAACCAGGTACGACCCTAGCTTGTCCAGTGACGGGGCCCGAAAGATAAAATTGGTAATAAAAATAAGTAATCTTTGGGTCTTGGTTCAGTATTGATTATGATGTGCTTGATATGATTTAATAAGTTTCCTCTGTCGTGCTGTTTGTTGTTGGATTCCTCTGCTTTGTTGTTGAGTGTTAGTTTTTTTTTTTTTCTGTTAGATGGTTGTATTACTTCGTAAGTATTATGGTTGATTATATATCACTGTTTATCTTTCGTCGGTGAGCGCTTGGGACTCACCCCTCTCCTGCGGGGTTTCATCCCGTAGGATGAGTTGTTTGTAGTGCAGGAACGTACCCGAATGCTGTGCAAATTGTTGAGTTTTCTACTGTACAAATTGTTGAGTTTACTGCTGTGTGTATGTTGTGATTGGGCCGTTGGGCCGGATGGTTGTTGTTGTTGATGTCCCCAGGGTTCGGGTGACGAGTACCATGTTGGGCCGAAGGGCCGGTTTTCAGTTTTGTTATTGGGCCGTTGGCCAATTTATTGATTTACACACTGTTTGTTGGGCTTTATTGGGTTGGGTTGTCATAGTTCCGGCACGTGTTTACTGTGTACGGTAAATACGGGTCGGGGCGTTTCAATAGTTCTCGGAAGGAACTTTGCACAGCCTCAGCTGTAGAGTTGGCAACTGTTTCTTGCTTGGAACTCTTCCAGCAAACAGCATCACCTCCAAGATAAAACACATAACCTGACTGCGATCTAAAGTCATCCCTGTCGATTTGGAAGCTAGCATCTGTGTAACACTTTACAACAAGCTCATCAACGCTTCCGTATACAAGGAATGCATCCTTAGTCCTTCTCAAGTACTTAAGGATGTTCCTAACCGTTGTCCAGTGACCTTCACCGGGATCAGATTGATATCTGCTTGTGACACTCAAAGCATATGCGAGATCCGGTCGAGTACATAGCATGACATACATAATAGATCCTATTGCTGATGCATAAGGATTCTTACTCATTCGCTCTCTCTCCTTAGATGTACTAGGACATTGATTCTTTGAGAGAGATATGCCGTATGACATGGGCAAGAAACCTTTCTTGGAATCTTGCATGCTAAACCTCTTTAGCACCTTGTCAATATATGTACTTTGAGTTAGCCCAAGAAGCCTTTTGGATCTATCTCTATAGATCTTTATACCTAGCACGTAGGCAGCTTCTCCTAAGTCTTTCATGGAGAAATTCTTTCCTAACCAAGGCTTTACAGACTGTAGTGTTGGAATATCATTCCCAATGAGAAGAATGTCGTCAACATACAATAACAAGAAAAACAATAGTGCTCCCACTAACCTTCTTGTAAACACATGGCTCATCTTCGTTCTTAATGAAACCAAACAGTTTGATTACATCATTAAAACGAAGATTTCAACTCCTAGAAGCATGCTTCAATCCATAAATGGATCTCTGCAATTTGCATACCTTATTAGCATTCTCTGGAGTGACAAAACATTCAGGTTGTGTCATGTACATATCCTCTAAAAGATTTCCATTAAGGAAAGCAATTTTGACATCCATTTGCCATATCTCATAATCATGGTATGCTGCCATAGCCAATAGAATCCAGATGGATTTAACCATGGCAACTGGCAAGAAAGTTTCATCATAGTCAATACCATGAACTTGCTTGAAACCATTCGCAACCAATCGCCCTTTAAAGGTAATCACATTACCATCTATGTCGGTCTTTTTCTTAAAGACCCTTTTGCACCTATGGGTTTTACCCCTTCAGGTGGATCAACCAAGGTCCATACCTTGTTTTCGTACATGGATTCCATCTCCGAATTCATGGCTTCTAGCCACTTCTTAGAGTCTGGACCCGTAATAGCTTGCTGATAGGAAGTGGGCTCATCCTCATCTATGAGCATCACGTCTCCAATATGAGTCATTAGAAATCCATATCTCTCAGGCTCATACCGAGTCCTATCAGTCCTACGCGGTCTATGTGTTACAGGTACAGGATTCTCACCCACAACAACTTGTGGTTCCTGTCCTTGTTCCATCTCAAGCCTCTATATCTCAAACTTCTTCGAGTTCTATTTTCCTCCCACTGATGTCTCTAGAAATAAATTCTCTTTCTAGAAAAATAACAGTACGAGCAACAAACATTTTGCGCTCTGTGGGATTATAGAAATAATATCCTTTAGTTTCCTTAGGATATCCACCAAGAGGCATTTGTCTGATTTAAAGCCGAGTTTACCTGATGCTTCTCGTCTCACGAAAGCCTCACAACCCCAAATCCTCATAAAAGACAAATTGGGACGCTTCCCATTCCTTATCTCATATGGTGTCTTTTCAACCGATTTAGATGGAACATGGTTAAGTGTAAATGCAGCACTTAATAATGCATGTCCCCAAAATGAAGAAGGAAGGTTAGCTTGACTCATCACAGAACGAACCATGTCTAACAAAGTTCTATTCCTCCTTTCAGATACACCATTCCATTGAGGCGTACCTGGTGGAGTAAGTTGTGATACTATACCACATTGCTTTAGATGATCAAGAAAATCTCGGTCTAAGTATTCACCTCCTTGATCAGATCGAAGCATTTTAATACTCTTGCCTAGTTGATTATGTACTTCACTCTTGAATTCTTGGAACTTTTCAAAGGATTCTGACTTGTGTTTCATAAGATACAAATAGTCATATCTACTGTAATCATCAGTAAATGTAATGAAGTATTGGAATCCACCTCTAGCCTGTGTTGACATAGGTCCACATACATCAGAATGTATAAGACCTAACAAGTCCGAAGCTCTTTCACCTTTACCAGTAAAAGGAGTCTTCGTCATTTTGCCTAATAATCATGACTCACATGTCTCATATGATTCAAAATCAAATCTGTCTAAAAGTCCATCTTTATGGAGTTTAGAAATATGAGTCTCGTTTATATGGCCCAATCGACAATGCCAGAGATAGGTTTCATTAGAATCGTTTAATCTAACCTCCTTCGTATTAATGTTATAGATTGGTGTTTCTAGATTTAGAACATACAAACCATTGCTTAAATATGCACCACCATAATAAATATCATTGAAACATATAGAACAACAATTGTTCTTTATTACGAATGAAAAACCTTTCTTGTCCAGACAAGAAACAGAAATCAAATTCCTGCTTATGGTAGGTACATAATAACAATCGTCAAGTTCTAAAACCAAACCACTCAGTAAGGATAGATAGTAAGTTCCTATGGCTAATGCAGCAACTCTTGCTCCATTTCCAACGCGCAGGTCCATCTCACCCTTTGCTAATCTTCTACTCTTTCTCAGATCCTGCACATTTACACAAATGTGAGAACCACATCCGGTATCTAATACCCATGATGCAGAGATAGAGATATTAGCATCTATAACAAAAATACCTGAAGTGGAAGTCTTACTTCCCTTATGTTTCTTCACCTCTTCAAGATAAATAGGGCAGTTACGCTTCCAATGGCCAGGTTTCTTGCAATGGAAACATTGTCCTTCCTTTGCAACACCTCCTTTGGGTTTCAGCACTTGTGAAGAAGATGAACCAAACTTTTGGACAGATTTCTTCTTCTTGTTTTTCCCTTTCCCTGGCTATTTCCAACCATCAATATGCTGTTGGATTTATTTGCCTTCATCTGTTGCTCAACTGTTCCCAACATGTTAAGCAACTCAGACAAGGATTTGTCAAGAAGATTCACATTGAAATTCATGACAAATTGGCTGTAACTCTCCGGCAACGATTGCAGGACTAGATCAACAGCCAACTCCTTCTGCAAAGGAAAACCCAGACCCTCAAGGCTCTCAATGTATCCAAACATCTTGAGCACATGAGGCCTGTCTGGTGATGACTCAGCTATCTTGCATTGGAACAATGCCTTGGAGGTCTCATACCTCTCATGCCTAGCTTGCTCTTCAAAGAGCATTTTCTGATGTTTGATCATATCGAACGCACCCAAGTTCTCATGTTGCTTCTGAAGGTCAGAGTCCATGGTGACAAGCAATAGGCATGCAACATCCAAAGCATCATCAATATGCTTCTAGTAAGCATCCCTTTCTGCCCTAGGAGAATTAGGTGCCGGTTCAATAGGAACAGGCCCTTCGAGGACATACAATTTCTTTTCTTGTTTGAGGACTATCCTCAAATTGCGATGCCACTTAAGGAAGTTATTCCCATTAAGTTTTTCCTTCACAAGGACAGATCGCAGTGATAGTATACTAGTGTTTTGTGCCATGATAACTCTGCAACATTGATCAACTCACACAAATAAGAGTCATGTATACATAAATCATTTAACAAGGAATTCTATTAAATGATGTTCCTACTACATAAATCAAGATGATTATAAGTAGGCCAAGATCCATATTTCACTACAAGATAAGTCAGCTTTGGCTGATCACTTATATCATAGTTATTTAGGTAGACAACTCTTGTCAATTACATCTCATGTAACTCTTGGATAGTTGAGTGAACAACACTTGTTCTTGTCTATCTCATAGACTTAGCTCAACTCCTTGCCTCTAAGTCCTCAATCCTATTGAGATGACCTAGTTAAGTTCAACCCACAATAAGTAGTTCGGATATTACAATTATCCCGTCGCACCTTCCTCGGATAAACATTGACACCTTGATTTGGCAAAACCTACCAAGTGTTGATCTAAGAAATGATGAGTGCTTATCGAGGAAGGCAACACAAGAGGAACTTAATATTTACATCAACATATTATTCCTATACATCACATGCATGTTCTTGATAAATCATATATTGATGTTTTGTAAATTTGGAAGCCAAAAATACATGAGAACATCGATGTCTAACTTTGAACATCGATGTTTTGAGAATCTGATTCTCCCAACTACTTGGCAGTGTTCAAGAACATCGATGTTTAACTCTTGAACATCGATGTCTGACTCTTGAACATCGATGTTTTACTTTTTAACATCGATGTTTCAGAATTCTGGAACTCCAAACCTTTCGGCAGAACCCATGAACATCGATGTTTAACAATTGAACATCGATGTTGTGAGAATCTGGAACTCCAAACCTTTTGGCAGAGCTCAAGAACATCGATGTTTAACTTGTGAACATCGATGTCTTGAAGTTCTGGAAGTTCAAGATTTCTGGCAGTAGTTTTAAACATCGATGTCTAACTTTTAAACATCGATGTCTAACTTTTAAACTCATGAACATCGATGTTGAACTTAAACATCGATGTTTGAGAATTCGGGAATCTCAAACTAATTTGGCAGTGCTCTAGAACATCGTTGTTTAACTCTTGAACATCGATGTTTCAAGATTCTGCCAAAGCCAATCTTCATTAGAACATCGATTTTTGTCACACAACATCGATGTTTTGAAGATTCAGCCAAGGCAAAACTCATGTGAACATCGATGTTTGTCTCACGAACATCGATGTTTTGGCATTGCTGTACTAGAACGACAATCGTTCTATACAAAAACTGACAATCGATTTTTCCTTGTCGAACTCATTCGACTTACTGCCAAGAACACCTTGATTGATATCACTTACCAATCAAGTACTCGTTGTCAAAACACTTTTTACAAACACCAACCTAAACATGTATCATGTATACAAAATTGAAATTCAACATATCACATATGCAAATGAATTCAACATATCACATATACTAAAATGAACATCTAATTCGGTTTAGCGTTTCACAAGAGGCTCCGCTACCACTGTAAGTAACTGGGCATGCAAACTTGACAATCAAAATGCAGCGGAAAGACCCGGTACTCATGGAGGATCCATGTGAAACAGAGTAAACCGAATAACAAAATTTCGTACCAGGTTTGGTTGAGATCTTTCACTCAACTGATGATACGAAATAGCAAGAACCAGACAGAAGTGCGACTCCTCTACGGTATCCACACGAACCGTTGATGACTGTTAGTAACCATCTCATGATCACTAACTCGAGCACTCCCGAACAACAGTGCTAGCTACAGATTTCCGGGAGCTAGAACTTGTGTTTGTGATGTTTTCTTTCTTTCTCAAAGAAAGGGGTGTGTGTGTGTGTTCTTACAAGTCTGGAAAAACTCTCTCAAGTCTCAAAACCAGAATGAATGAACTCACAAGCATAATCTAATTATGCATACACTAATCCTACTCAACAAAAGCATGAGACAATGGCCAACACCCTTGGCCCCTCATGATTTGGCTTTTGTCTATTCATGTCTCCATTATCTCTTAGTGGGTTTACACATCACATGGAATCAATCTGGTTTAATAATTCAGACAATTAGTGAACCAAAGCAATCCAAAACGACCCTGGTTTAACCACAGTCCAACCACGGTCCACCCACCTGGTCGAACTACGGTCCAACCATAGTTCAACCACCTGCTCGAATCAACAGTTCTAAGTGTGTGACCCTGTAGGCACTTGTAACGTTTGGCAATAATTGTAAACTCATTTACAATTATAGACAGTGAGCGACGTCTAGCAACACATCATTGCTACCCAAACGACAAGATCAGTACTGATTCACTATGCCTCGGAACATGTCATCGTCCTTTCGTCCCATTATCAAGAACAAACATGAGACATGGAATACGTCAATCTTGTATATGTTTAATCTAAGTTTCTTGATCCTCGAGTTAACTGTGTAAAGCGGATACTAATGATATCACTATATCACATAATCCGAGCATGGTCATGCATTTACAGTTCAACTCTATCAAGAGGCCCAACTGATAATATACCCGTTATATGGGTTGGACGAATTCCATCTTGATCATACAAAACTCACTACACATTATATCATATACCCAATGATTACAATGAGGTCTACTCAGTTATGAATAGCCAAGAGTAATATCAAAATATATGACTCACATGTTGGGAACCTTGATGATCTCAGGTCTAAGGATAATACATATAAGAACCACTAATGACAATCATATAACGTTCCATGTAGTGTTCTTATGTCGGGTCAGTCCAGACCACAAGTTCTCTAACTTGTACCCGTATGTAGAATTCATATCTCATATAATTCTCAACATACGCTAGTCTTAATTTATTATTACAACCCATCCATAATAATAATCGACTAGGGACATTTAATAATATAAAATTTTCTAAGGTTATAAATATGTGCAAGCGTTTATCACATAAATATATTTATTGGAATAACCTTAATGTACATACATGACTATATACAATCATCTAATGATTGGCTTTTGGGCATATTACACTGACAGCACCTACTCCCGCTACCATGTGAAGTTGAATACCAGGATGCCTTTGCATAGGCGTCTTGAAGTGTATATATTGTCATTAGTAGATAAGTGTAGTTACAAGATGTTATCAGAAACAAGACATCTATCAGAAGTTATGGATGAGAATGCTATCTATTGGTTAGCAAATCCAACAAAAAATGAAACTCCTGTCATAATGTAATTAACTTTGAAGCAATGACAACTCCAAGAAAAATGAAAGGTCTTGAAACTCCTATTTTTAGACCGGTTTTCACACTCGCGTGGGTCTTTTGCCTATGACGGCATATGGATGTTTCATAAGGTGAAATATCTCCTTTTAATAATTTTTGTGGTATGTTAGAGAGAATTAACATAATGAGGTGGAAGTGCTCATCCCTGAAGTACCACATTATTTAAGCCAGTGAAAAGGATGCTTTATTATATGGATTATACATTATGCATCACATTACAAACGACAGTCCCGCATTGGGTAATAGGAACCTTGTACATGCAGCCTTATAACTAGTTACACAATACCTTAGTGTCTTATTTCTTAGACCATAATCTTAGCATCAGAGCTCTAGTATCCCTGCAGGCTTCTCTCCAGCAGGGATACTAGCTAGAGGTTCTTAGGTGTGAGCGGGGCGGCTTCCGGTGGGATTGGAGGATTTCATCTTTGCTTGGTCTTCATGAGGGTGAGTGTCTGTGAGCCAGTTGAGGATCCCTCGAGCAGTGCCATGTATGACACCGTCAATAGGGGCTAAAGGGAATAACACAACATCTGCCACCTTGTGGGCTGTATCAAACCCATGCTCCACAAAATCACTCACCTGACGTTTGACTTGAGTACTTGTCATGCTAGCTCTATTAATTATTGAATGGGGAGCTAATAACAAAACTATAATTTCTTCTTGTTTTGGCTGTGGTTAATCAACACCACCCCACGAATCTCCTTATATAGATGCAGCAAGCAAGAGGAGGAACATATTTAGCATCTGCTTTAAACGCAAATAATTAAGTGGCTACTCCACTTTCCCTTTTGATATTCCTTGTTGATAATTATGCTATATCTTCACGCCAGATAAACCAATGATACTTTGGATGCTACCTTTTCGGTTTACTTTAAGCATCTCCTACAAGATTGCAATGGAGTCACTGTCGTTCAAAGAAGTTCAGCTTTTTTTTTGACATTGTTCAAAAGACGGTGTAATTTGTTATTCATATGTTTTTCAGTGATGTTTTAAAGAAATGTGGCGAGCCACTTGAAATTGATTAAACAAATAATGTTATAGTGAATATCATGTGAATTATGTGGAATAAAATAACAAAATTAGTGTCCATATTGAGTCCACAAGAATAGAACGTTTGAAATGAGGATAAAACAACAAAATCTTCCTCAAGTAGTCCCCAAGAAGCCATTGTGAAAAATGATCAGTAAGATGCCAATTAAAGTATATATTCTAATTAATAAAGAAGATGCAAAAGAATATTTCTGTTGCTGGATTTTTTTCTTAACTCAGTTTCTCCTAGAAATATTTAAATAAGGCTGTTTTGGGGAACTAGTGAATTGGACAGTGGAATGAAATTGTCAAAACACTGTTTATTTTTACTATATCACTCTAATCATTTGCTTTTCACATATGCTCTGCCGACTCCTTTGCCCTGTGTTGTTGTAGGAACGGCGTAGTTGATCATTAGTATAAAAAAAATGGAGGTCTGCCTTGCTTCGCTGCCGCGGCGGGAGATTTCATAATTTTCTATTTCTTTTAATACATAGCTAAAAATTTTTACTACTTTTATTTGGTGTTAATAGTTAATTTCTAAACAAAAGGAATAAATTCATTCTTGTGGTTCTGAGGTGTCTGATTTCTTATTATTTTTTTCATCAGATAGATATTAATTGATATATTGTCAAATTTAAAATTTTATTAATATATATATATATATATATTAATTTAATTTTAGATATTTAGTTAATTACCTGCAAATGTGCCAAAATTTTATTAATACATATCCAATTTGAATATTTAGTTAACTACTTGCAGATGTGCCAATAGTCCGTTAAGAGTATCATCCCCGTAAACTTAGTATTATTTTTTTTATACTAGTAGAAGAGCATATGTACTTTTTTTTTTTTATGCTAGAAGAGTATCCCAGTCGGCTACCGGACTAATTTCTCCCCGTAGCTCGATGCGTCACCCTTATGAGGTGAGACCACTACAATAGCACAATTTCCATACACCTGCTTCCACCAGGACTCGAAACCTGGACCTTGGGGTTTAAGAAGAATGCAGCACGCTTTACCACTGCAACCAATACTAATTGGTAGAACATATGTACTTACTGGATTTGATGTATTTCTTTCTACCAGGAGCAATATATATCATTTGCTTTTCCCATAATCCAGTAACTTTTGACATCAATTTTTTTACCTCATCCCTCTTATACTTTTGATACAAGAGTGCCAACGAGCTACAAGTCCATTGGTACCATAAACATAGTACTTACTGAATTTGATGTATTTCTTTATTTAGCCCATATAACTACAATTTGTTGATCCAATGATATTATAATATGCTCTATTTATTTATTGGCAGCCTTGTAACCTAAAAAATTAAAACATAATTCTTATCTGTGATTATCAATTTTTTTGTTTGTTAACGATTGCATTATTAGAATCGCGAGATTGATAGACATTTCCTTACAAAAATATTTTCTTTATGTATTAGACAATACCACTTATGTTTCTAGAGATGAGAAGAGAAAGAAAAAATACGACTTGCGATGCCAATAAAACATTAAATTGTTTGCTGTCATGTACCATTGGACATATCTTCTCTTGATTATTAAGGATGACTATAAAAGAACAAAAGTAAGAACTAATAATAAACTGATTACCATGAATGCTTTCATCTAACATAGTTATATAAAAATTTATACCTACTCATCAAATATCAAATAAAACAGTTGCAACAGGCTGTCAATGGACTGGTTACACAAACTTTCATTGATTATTCCAGGAGAAAAACTCATGCTTACAAATATTCTTCTGTTATATTGTTATAAATAGGAGTAATTAAATTTTGTTGTTTTGTGCTCATACCATTCTGTACCCAACAAATTCCACATCTTCAAAGTTTTCGTGGTTAACATAGTTATCTATGTGACAAGTGAAAGACTGTTTTTTAAAAGAGTTTGTCCTTGCTCACCTATTTTTGTTAAAGGACAAAATAGAATTTGTTCACATGCCAATAGACATTACGTGTATTTTTCGCTTTGAACTCTCTGAACTCTCTGTTCAATTATCTATTTTTGTTTTTTTAAGCCACAATGGATGCCAATTTATATTTTAACTTTGATTATTTTTTTGTGTGATGCTAGAACAATTGACTTTGATTACTACACAAATCAAATAAAAATATTTTTTCAAATAATTGCAAGCGTTATTTTTTAAATACCTCTACTTCAAAGCAGATCAATCACTTCACAGTCCAAAATTATGTGAGGTGGTTGGGGGTAAAACTTCGAGATTGCTAATTCAATGATGCAATCGCCAAGAAACAAAATACAAATTTTATTTTAGAATTTTCCGCTTTTGAGGATCATTGATACGCAAATCGTATGATTTTCGCACTGTTTAATAATAGAATTGGCAGGAAAGCATGAAAAAAATTTCGATTAAAGTGATCGAGATAATTTTGAATGATGCACTGTTGTCGTAGTGGATGAAACAGAATATGAACATGGAACAACATCACTAAATTTGGACATTAAAAGATGTTCAAATAAATGACATGCAAGAACGTTTACATACTTACAAACCTGTTTTACAGGCAAGCTCTCTCTCACCATATGCAAATGAGAAATTATATGTAACGCTTTGAGAATAACTGAACGAAACATATTTGATAACATAATTATAAGGTGTAACACTGAATGGTAAGAGGACAACTAAATAGGATAGGTGTAAGGATTTTAAACATAAGTGAATGAGTCATCATCTTTTGTTTTCATCATGAGACTATCCTGAACATAACAATAATGGCTAGCGACTTGGGGTATATGATTTCCCGAATGAAGCCCGCAACATCGAGGTGCTCGGCTTCCTTCCGGATTTCTTTTTCGCCATTTTGGTAGGAAACACTGCTTCTTCTGCTTGACCAGGCGGTGTGCCAGGTCTAGATTGAACTGGTGTGTGATGATGTTAGGGGATATCCCTAACATTTCCATAGCTTCCCAAGCTAGAAAGCCCCAATTATTCTCGAAGAAACGAGATAAGTCGTGGGCTGCCTCATCGCGGAGCATTCTTCCAACCTTTCATAGTTTTACTATCGGCATTAGTTAAGGGAATTTCCTTCTATGCACCAACGGGCTCTGGTTTTGGGTCTTCCCAGATAAAAACATTGGTATCTTCCCCACAAATAATGTTCGTGAGGCATTCCTAGGCGATCTTCTGCTCACCTCTGACCTCCCCCACTCTGTCCCTAGCAGGGAACTTTATGATTTGGTGGTAGGAGGATGAAAAAACACTACAAGAAACCCAAACAATTATGACCATTGTTTTTGTCACATTTGGCATAAAAATTGTCCATTTAGACCTTTAGGGAAAAATTCTAAGATGGATTAATTTGTCTGATCAGGTGCTGTCACCTTAGCCTAAGGAGACTATTTTGAAGTTAGTCACCTTAGCTTTACCACCTAAGAGGACAAATATTGTTCCTAACCTTATCACTTAAGAAGACAAAAATTGTTCCTTATGGAATATGTAAATAGACAAATTTAGTTCCTAAAAACTTCCAAATTAGACAAAATTAGTTCTGTTAGATATCATATAAAAGACAGACAAAATTTGTTTTCCTATATATAGTACTTCCCCTCCTATTTCATTATTTCTAACGTGTTGTCCCGGTTTCTTCTCCGCTTCTCTCCTCAGACTAGTGTTTCCACTAGGGTTCCTTAGTGTTTTAGTTAGCAAGGGGGTGGTTTTATCTAGGTTTTCATCTCATATTTTATGAGTTTTCTCCATATTATTGTGGTTTTTCTTCACTTTTTCATACGTGTTTGACTGTGGCTTGTAGGGCAGTCTTTTTGTGTCTTTGTCCGTTTTCTTGCGATCGTGCGTTTTTGTTTTTATTTTTTTTGGTGTCATCTGTCGGGTTAGGGTTTAGTCTAGGGCTCTTGTCTGGTGTCCTTCTAGCCAACCTAGGTTTGTTTGGTTTCTTGTCTCCTGTTCATCTGGGTATCTGGGTAGTTTTTCTGGTCTACCGTCTTGTCGAGTCGATCCGGGAGGGCTGTGTCACTTTTCTCTGTCTTCTACTTTTATGTCTCTGTGTTGTGTCGATTGTGTCGAGTCTCTGGTTTTTTTGGTGTCTGTGTGCAGGACGTTGCTGCGGTTGGGAGTCGTCGGGTCTTGGATTTTCTACAACGAATCGGGCTATCTCTTTAGGGCTGTGCTCAATTCCGACTGGAGATCTGGTCTCGTTAGTCAGTATGGAGGCAGGGATCTTGAGGAAAGGAGACACAGGGGAGGAGGAGACGGAAAGAGCTGTTGTTGTTTCCAGTGATGAGGATGACGAGGTGTTGGAGCTTGAGGAAGTGAAGGATGACCTACAAGTGCATAATAGTTTCTGTTTATTGGCTAGAGTTCTAGGGTCTAAACACGTAAACCCACAGGCTTTCTCAAACTTGATGGGGAAGGTTTGGAACCCTATGAAAGGTATTGAAGCGGAGCAAATAAGCAGGAACCTATTTCTCTTTAGGTTCTTTAGCAAACGGGACCGCCAGGAGGTGATGGAGGCTGAGATGCCATGGTATTTTGAGAAAAGGCTTCCTGAAAGAGATTACGGGGGATGAGGTGCTGGCACAGGTTGAGGTTGCAGAGGTACCCATATGGGTTCAAATCAGCAACGTTCCCCCTAATCAACGATCAAGGATTAGTGTCATTAGTATAGCATCGAGAGTCGGAAACTTTTTACGATTCGATGATAAGGGGGAGCAGGGATGGGGCAAGTTTATCCGAGCAAGAGTTAATATGCAAGTCGATAGGCCCATTCGCAAGTCATTGACTATTCGGAAGGGTAAGGGGGAGAAGGTGGCAGTTATTTTTAGGTATGAAGGCCTACCAAACTTTTGTTATCTTTGCGGGAAAATGGACCATCAGCTGAAGGAGTGTGACCGGCGCAGTGAAGAGTCGGATGACGAAGAACAAGTTAACTTTGGAGAGTGGTTGCGAGCATCCCCTCGTAAACCTTTCTGACTCAAGGCTGAAGCAGAAGAGGGAGGGGTGATGGAAGGAAAGGGTGGAAACGCTAGGAGAAGCTTGTACAAGGGAGAAGGTGAGGAGAAAGCGGTAGTGAACAAAGAGAAGGAGAAGCTGCCCTTTGCACTTGAAAAACTATTGACGCTTGATAGAGAAGGTTCGGACAAAGGAAAATCAGTGGCGGCAATTGCTTTATGCTCACCTGACAACCCGGAAGGTAAAAGGGCAGTTGGGACGTTGGGGAACGAGGAGTGTGCATTGCCGGTGTTGGTCAACAGCAATAGCGCGAATGGGGCAGATGCAGGGGCGGGTTTCCTCTCCGTGAATGAAGCTGATACTATTTTCTCTATGGGTGTAGGCATCCCGGGGAACCAGAGCAGTCACACCAAACAGAAGAGGCGGGAAAATTTTAAACAATCTCCGCTCCAGCTGATAAATGGGAATCCCCAGGCCGTGTCTTCAGTGCAAGGTGTCGTAAGTGATGCTATGGGAACACAGTATACTGTGACAGGTTCGGATAATACTGGTTCAACAGGAGGTACATCAGCACCGGGCACACAGGGGGCACCTACAGGGAGCAGGTGGAAGAGAATGGCAAGAAAGGAGGGGGAGGCAAAGCAGACTTTGAAACTGGAGGAGCCTGGGAAGAGAAAAGGGTATACTGATGATGGGGAGGAGATGGAGTGGGAGGGGATGTGAAAGAAGGCGAAAGGGAGGGAGGCTGATGTAGGTTCTATAACTCCGGCGGGAGAGGCGGCGACGCAGTCCCGCCAGACGCAATGAGTATCATGGCGTGGAACTGCCGCGGTTTGGGGAACCCGCAGGCAGAGACTAATCTGATCAAGCAAATTCAGCTTGATTCCCCGAACATGGTCTTGTTATCTGAAACTAGATTGAAGACAAATGAAGTGCATAGGTTAAATGGTAGGATGAGATTCCCAAATTTGTTGGAGGTTGACTGTGAAGGGAGTGCTCGACGGGGAGGCTTGGTCCTAATGTGTAAGGATGTCCTAATGTGGAAGGATGTCTGGGATGTGTCACTGAGTAGCATGTCACTCCATCACATAGACACAAAAGTTCGCATTGCTGGCGAGAATGATAGGGGATGGCGGTTCACTGGAGTGTATGGTTGGCCGGAGAGTCAGAACAAGTACCTTACATGGGAGTTATTGCCCAGTCTCAAGGCACAATCTTCCCTTCCGTGGGTGGTAATGGGGGATTTCAATGAAATTCGACACTCTCATGAAAAAGAGGGGGGCGAGTTCGTGATTACAGGTGCATGGAGGCATTCAATGACGCATTAACTGACTGTGAGCTGGAGGACATTGCTTACATGGGCAACAAGTACACGTGGGATAACGGTCATGAGGAGCACAGTCATATCAGGGAAAGACTAGATAGGGGAGTGGCCACGAGGGAATGGAAGAGTTATTTTCCTGATGTTTTTGTAATCCACATTCCAAGACACTTTTCGGATCACTCGCCACTACTACTTCGTACAAGTAGACGGTTTGGGAGTGTGTCAGAGCCAAAAGCGAGGCCCTTTCGCTTTGAGAAGATGTGGTTACAAGAGGAGGCCTGCAAAGTCAAAAGTGGCGACGGCTTGGGAACTGTCGTCCATGTTGAATGGGCAGTTCGACATTAACCAGCGACTGAATTTCTGTGGGACTCGATTATCAGCATGGGGATCGGCACAGTTTGGTTCGGTCAATAAACAATTAAAAACACTTCATGACCAAATGCGGTTGATCCAAGTTAAGGAACCCACAAAGGAGAACTTGCAAGAGCTGAGTCGTATATATGAAGAGGTCAACTCGCTTGTAAGGAAAGAGAAGATTATGTGGGCACAAAGATCCCGCGCTTCTTGGCTTAAAGAGGGGGATAAGAATAATAGCTTCTTCCATTGGAAAGCAACGCAGAGGCGGGCTAGGAACCGAATAAAAAAAGTCAAGGGCCCTGGTGGTGAGTGGCATTCCCAAAAAGAAAAGGTTGAGGAGATCTTAATGGATTATTTTAGGGATATCTATTCAACTGTGGGTTGCTCGGAGATGGATACTGTTCTTGACTGTGTGCAGCCGCGAGTAACGGAGGCTATGAATGAAACCTTGACACGGGATTTCTCTAAGGAGGAGGTTGAGCTAGCCATAAAGAAGATGCACCCCACGAAAGCTCCAGGACCTGATGGCTTGCCAACCCTTTTCTATCAACAGTTTTGGCATCTTTTAGGTAACAATTTAGTTGAAATAGTTATTTATTTTCTTAGTAGTGGAGTCAGTTTCTCTAGTTTTAATTCTACGTTCACTGTTCTTATTCCTAAAGTAACAAATCCAGAGTCATGTCATCAATACTGCCCCATCAGCTTATGTAATGTCTTCTATAAAATCATCTCTAAAGTCTTGTGTAATAGATTGAAAGTTATCTTCCCAAAAGTCATAAGTCTGAACCAAAGTGCCTTTGTCCCGGGTCGTCTCATTATTGATAATGCTCTCTTAGCTTTTGAAATTTTCCATCACATGAGGAAGAAGAGGAGGGGAAAGAGAGGGATTTTTGGACTAAAAATGGATATGAGTAAGGCATATGATAGAGTGGAGTGGCTGTATTTAGAGAAAATAATGAGGAAATTAAGTTTTTGTGAGCGGTGGATTGGTCTTATCATGCAATGCATAACACCTGTGAATTTTTCTTTTCTGATTAACGGGATACCTAGTGAAAGCTTTCAGCCCACACGAGGATTGAGACAGGGGGACCGTCTTTCCCCCTACTTATTCTTGTTGTGTGCGGAAGGTTTTTCAGCTTTGATTTGAGATGCAGAATGAAGGGGGCTCATCCATGGTGTACAGGTGGCGAGATCGGCTCCTCCAATTAGCCATCTCTTCTTTGCAGATGATTGCCTTCTTCTCTCCAGAGCTACGAGGCAAGAAATCTTCACTCTCACCCTGATTGTCTGCACATATGAGGAGGCATCAGGCCAACGAACAAACTTTGATAAATCGGAGTTCTCACTAAGCCGAAATATGCATGAACAGTTTGCTATTGATATCCAACAGTGGATGGGATTTAAGGCTGTGGACCGGTTTCAAAAGTATCTAGGCATGCCAACGGTGGTGGACAGATCAAAGAAAGCTATCTTTGGTTCTCTGAGGGATAGAGTGTGCAAAAAAGTTATCAGGATGGAAAGAGAAGGCTTTATCTGCAGCCGTTAAGGAGGTACTCATCAAATCTGTAGTGCAAAGGATACCCACTTATTTGATGAGCTGCTCCATGATACCACAAAGGGATCTGTGTTGAAATGGAGAGGGCTATGAGGAAATTTTGGTGGGGGCATGAGGAGGGAAAACATGGGATTTGCTGGATAGCGTGGGACAAAATGTGCAGACCCAAGCGCATGGGTGGTATTGGTTTCAGGAAGCTGGGCACTTTCAACTCTGCCATGTTAGCCAAGCAAGCTTGGCGGCTCATCCATAATCCTGACTCATTGTTGGCACAAGTATTGAAGGCTAAGTATTATCGAAGAACAGACTTCTTGAAGGCTCAAGTAGGCCAGAACTCTAGCTATACCTGGAGAAGCATTATCCATGGGCGGGAAGTTATACTTAAGGGAGCATATTGGACAGTTGGAAATGGGAAAGCATCCGGGTTTGGAAGGACAATTGGCTCGAGGATAACTATGCACCACAATTGGCCGCGGATGCAATATGCACTGTGTGAACATGTTGGTGAGTGAGTTGATTGATCCGGATAGATTGGAGTGGAATGGACTTGCGCTCCAGGCTACTTTCGACAGGACTACAACTTCAAAAATACTCAGAATCCCCCTCTGCAACAGCCTACCAGCCGACATTCTATCATGGAGATTCACGAAGAACGGCACTTACTCTGTGCGGAGCGGCTACCATCTACTGGTGCAAGGTTCGGAAAGAGCAGCAGCCCAGGCAGCTTGGTGGAATGAGGTACGGCAACTATCAATCCCCCCGAAGGTCAGAATTTTCATGTGGAGGTTATGCCAAGACGCTCTAGCAACCAGAACCAACCTGCGTACGAGACAGTTGGATATTGACACTAATTGCCCTCTGTGCTCTTCTGCAAACGAGTCAGCTCTTCATTTATTCAGGGTCTGCCCATGGACAAAGGAGGTGTGGACGATGGCCAGACATAGCTTTATTGGGTTGTACCACACAGATATTTTCCTATGGTTGCAGGAGCTACGACAAAGCGTGAGCTGTGAGGTATTCGGTTCAATGAGCGTACTTCTATGGGCAATATGGAAAACTGGAATGATAAGATCTTCAACAACGCCAATCCGTCCCCAAGCGTAATAGGCACAAGAGCAACATGCCTATGGCAAGATTATCAGAAGGCCACGGATGGATCGCAATGTGAACCGGCAGGTGGTGCACCAAATCGCACCCAACAATGGCAGGCGCCCCCACCACAATGGGTGAAGGTAAATACGGATGCAGCATGTGGTACACACACTACTTTCCTTGGTGTGCTGGCACGCAATGCCCACGGCGAGGTTCTCTTCTGTGCGACAAAGATGCTCGAGGGTGCATATGCGCCAGCTGAAGCTGAGGCGTGTGCAGGGTACATGGGAGTTAGGCTGGCCGGGGAGAAGGGTTGCCCGAAGGTGGTCTGGGAAACTGATTGTTTGGGGCTGGTGCAATGCCATTGGAAAAATGTCTTATTGAGAATTATTTCAATTGTGAAATTTCTTAGTAAGCATAGCTTAGCATTTCGCGGTACTAATGAGAAACTATTTCAAAGTAGCAATGGAAATTTTTTGGGATTAATTGAAATGTTAAATGAATTTGATCCTATTATACAAGAGCATGTTCGACGGATTCAGAATACAAATGATGAGATTCATATTCATTACCTTGGTCATAACATTCAAAATGAATTGATTCTTTTGCTTGCAAATGCTATTAAGTTTCAAATTGTTAAGAAAATAAAGGAGGCTAAGTATTTTTCAATAATACTTGATTGTACCCCAGACATAAGCCACAAAGAGCAAATGACTATGATATTGAGATATGTGGATATGTCTTCTGATTGTGTTAGCATAGAGGAATCCTTTTTAGGATTCTTATATGTGACTAACACCACAGGGCAACGACTTTTTGATGTTCTATTACATGAATTAAAAAATTTTGGACTTGATGTAGATGATGTACGTGGACAAAGTTATGATAATGGATCAAACATGAAAGGAAAAAATCAAGGAGTACAAAGAAAACTTTTAGATCTTAATCCTAGAGCATTTTATACTCCTTGTGGTGCTCATAGCCTTAATTTGATGTTATGTGACATTGCAAATACTTCTAGAAAAGCTAAGGATTTTTTTGGTGTAATACAACGTATTTATACAGTCTTTGCAAAATCCACAAAGAGATGGGAAATTCTAAAAGAGAATGTGAAAATGCATACACCTAAGTCAATGTCTTGTACTCGTTGGGAAAGTCGTGTTGAGAGTGTAAAGGCAATAAGATTTCAGCTTTCAGATTTCAGAGAGGCTTTGCTTGAAGTTGCTGATAATGATGATAGTGATTCATCTTCTATAGGAAGTGAAGCTAAATCTTTAGCTCATGAACTTGGTGATTTTGAGTTTATACTTTCTATTGTTATTTGGTATGAAGTATTATATGCTGTGAATTTGGTTAGTAAAAAGTTACAATCAGAAGATATGATTGTTGGTGTTGCCATTGAAAATGTAAAGAATTTGATACTATTTTTTAAGGAGTATAGAGAACATGGTTTTTCTAATGCTCTTGAAGTTGCTAAGAAAATTGCAATTGATATGGATGTTGATCCTGTTTTTCCACAAAAGCGTAAAATCAAAAGAAAAAAACAATTTGATGAGAATCCAGATGATGTTATTGAACAAACTCCTGAACAGTCTTTTAGATTTAATTTTTTTAATTGTATCATTGATCAAGCAATTATCTCACTTCAGAGGAGGTTTGAACAATATGAACAATATGAAACTTTGTTTGGTTTTCTATTTACTTCTGACAATTTGCATGCATTAGATGACTCTAGCTTAAAATCTTGTTGTTGTCATTTAGCAAGGGCGCTTAAGAATGGTGATAATTGTGACATACATGAGGGTGACTTGTATGTGGAGTTAAAGTTGCTCCAACATTTTTTACCTAATGAAAAGTTAGGTTATTGCTTACAGGATATTATTGACGATTCCTGTGACCGTTGCAAGCGCCGAAAGAAGTTTTTCAAAGTTGAAGTTGATTAAAACTTACTTGCGTAACTCTATGTCTCAAGACAGGCTTAATGGATTAGCTACGGTGGCAATCGAGAATGACGTGTTGGATAAGATCGCTTGTGAGGAATTGATTGACGAATTTGCTTCAGGGAATGCTCGAAGGACAAGTTATTTCAAGTGATTTTCATGTAATTGTCATTTTTTTTAACTTATCAATGCAAAAAAAAAAATCTTGTAGAACAATATTTTTATCGTTAATTTCAAATTTCAAATTATTTTGGACTATGATCTTCTATGAAATATATCTTTATCTTATTATACGGGGCCCCTCTTTTTATTCTCGCTCCGGGCCCTAAATTTATCCGAGACGGCTCTGTGCAATGGTTACTACGGGGGTCTACACCGTCCAATAAAACTGGACTATTGTTACAGGATATTGTATTCGCAGCTCATACTTTAGCACATAGAGCAGCTGAACCAGGAACTGCTTTTGAGTGGGATAGTTTGGTCCCTTCGGATATTTTATCTCTTGTAAGTTCGGAGACAGTTGCAAATTAAATAAATGAGCTCTTTGTTTCTCAAAATAAAAACTATATATAGTACTTCCAGTAGACAATTTCAGTTATCTTTGATATTGCTATATGAACCATAATACCAAGACACAATAAATAATAAAAGCTAAGATTTCATTAAATTAACAAAAATTAATTATATTATTATCCACAAAGATATTCTAACAAAAACCAATAAAAAAAGGTATCCTGAATTTCCAATTAGATATGGCATGAAAACATATGCCGATTCAATCTGTAGACACATTGATGACTTATGAACTTTGCTTTACTTTGATCCCATGCAGCAACTTCAATTTGATCCCATGCAACAACTTCAGGGATGCAATTGCCGGACGGATTAATAGTCTTTAAAGGCACAATTGAAACTGCTAGCAAATGTTGTGCATTCCCATTCTTTGGCTTGGACAGTATCATGAGCACCTCTCCTTCCAAAATTTTACCAGTATTAAAGTCAAATTGGGTAAGTGGAAGATGGAAATGAATAAACGAAAAAAAATGCAGAAAAAAACTAAAAGGGAAAGTTCCTTTTTCCTTAATTGAATATCGCCTTAACTGAAAAATTCACAGAACACAAAGACACAAGCAACTAAATTCAAATTCAACTAAAGGCCATAAATCAATGTTTTAAATACTCATATTATATATCTAGAACTCACAGCATAAATTAGATGCAGAAGTAGCAAACTGTAATCGATAATCTCATCATCAAAAAAAGTACCATATAACCTTATCAGGAAAGAAGACATAGCCAATGTAATGGGTATGCAACTAAAGCTGTTTTATGTAAGGTAACACTACATAAGAAAAACAAAAGGAAGTAGATAGATTAGGAATTGTGTTGCCAGTGCGAGAAAGGAACTAAACAAAAAAAGTTGATGAGCATAAGGCATAGTAGTTTTTAACTATCTTTAGGTGCAGGTTGTTTCAAACTAAAGTGTTTTAACCTGCTTCCTTTATTAATTTTATTTTCTGCCTAGTTGCACAGATCAGGTCAAAAAACTTGCAACACCAAAGAAACAAGAGTACTTTACAAGTGAAACACATTACAAGTCACAAAAAATTCCTGCAAATATTGTATGTAAAGTAAATCTACAACACTCTGTAAGCCTTATTGGAGAAAATTAATTAACCTAAACTAGTTAACCTAAAAAAGAGATTAACTTAACAAGGATGCGTTAATTTATACGCAGACACTAAGATAAATTGGAAGGATAAAGCAAAGTAACCTAAAGGATTGAAAGCTAGCTACCGTACTTATAATTATAGGTCCAATGAATGTGGGAGTTGTGCCTAGACCTGAAGCTCATATGATATCTTTAATGGGTGATAACATATCCTTACTTCAATTGCAGGCATCCAGAAAAGCTACTACTCTTCACCGTGGTGGGGATTGGTATCCGACAAAGTGAAACTGCAGAATTGGCTGGGAGGCTGCATAGTAGAGTTGACAATTTCCCCCTCAATTATTTGGGATATCAGTTGGGTGCTAATATGAAGAGAGCTACTGCTTGGAAGCCTGTGGTGGATAAGCTAGCAAAGAGATTGGCATGCTGGAAAGGAAAATTCCTATCGATTGGTGGGAGGGTGACTCTCATTAAATCGGTTCTTACTGGACTACCAATCTACCTTATGTCCTTGTTTAAAGTACCTGTGGGGGTGCTTAAAAAGATGAGGTCCACCATTAGACGGTTCTTCTGGAATGGATACGATAAGAAAAGCAAAGCATGCCTGGTGGCATGGAACAAGATATCTATCCCTAAAGAGTGTGGTGGAATGGGTATCATGGACCTTAGTGTCATGAATCAATGCTTATTATTCAAGTGGATATGGAAATTCTGTTCGCCCGTGGATGGGGTATGGAAAGATCTGATTGCCAGAAAATATGGAGTCCGTTCATGCTCACCTTTTCCTGAATTTCCTTTACAAAAATGCTCCCTAATGTGGCGTGATATTACTCTTTCAGGCTCGCCTATGAGTCAATCGGGTATTGATCTTCTTCAAGGGTCTGAAATCCGATGGGGATCGGGTAGCTCTGTATGTTTTTGGAGTGATAATTGGTCTGGAAGAGGGTCCCTTAAGGTTCTATTTCCCCGGATTTTCTCCTTATCCTTGTGTAAAGCCGAATCGGTGCAGTATTGTCTCTCACAAGAATCTCAGCTTCCTAGGTGGCTACATTCATGGAGACGCCTCTTACGTGATTGGGAGTTATCGGAGGTGGAAGAGATTAAGAATTATGTCGACGGCATCTCCCTTAGACCGGCCTCTGAGGATTGCAGAGTTTGGAGGGGTGGAGTGAGTGGCTGCTATTCGGTCAGACTTGGTAGATCATACATCTATTCTTCTTTGGGTTTTGTTAGGCATACACCATTTATATGGTTTGCCTTGTCCCCCTTCAAAACTGAATGCTGGCTGTGGTTGGCGTTAAACAAGGGGATCCCCACAAAGGATGCACTGAGTTACAGAGGTATTATTCCCCTTGCCAACTCCATGTGTGGCCTCTGCAACTCTACGCTTGAAACTAGAGATTCAAATGGTGCATGCCGGCATCCTTGGAAGACTTTGTTATTCAATGGACTTTTTTGTCTCCAGTGGCTGAAAGTAGGTCCTTCTGGTTTACTATAGGTATAGCTACCTTGTGGGGAATTTGGTTGGAAAGGAATAGGCGTGTATTTCAGAATGAGGCCGTTGATGTGGATCGTATTGTTGACATGATTTTAGTGCACTCAGCCGTGTGGATCAAGGCTATCAAAGAGGACTTCCCTTTCACCGCTTCTACGGTTCTTTCCAATGCCGAAACTGTGAGATCATGGCCAGGCCCGCGTCGTAGGTTTACCTTAATGGCAGTTCCATAATGATGTTAAGTGCTGGCAGTGGCATGCGTGTGTTTCTCACCCCCTGTATGCTGCTATAAGTGGACTTTTCTGTGATTACGGGTGCAAGCCCTGCATGCTCTAAAATGTACCATGTACATGTCTATTTGAATGAATAAAGTTAAATCGTTCGCATCAAAAAAAAAAAAAAAAACTACTACTCTTAGATTAGAGTTCATAGTTTAAATAGCATTGTTCTGATCCAACCAATTATTGGCTACTCTATCAGAGACTTAACATATCCTTAGGCATCCAGAGACTACTAATTCGAGTTTAGTGTTCATGGTTTTAATAATATTGGTCCAATCCAACCAAATATCTGCTACTTTATCCAAGATTAACCTCCCTAATGGTATATATAACATCGAATCTACTATACTATTGAAAATGAACCACCAGCAATGCTACTTCATGTCCTGTTAATGCCTTGCTATTTTAAAATTATGTGAGACCTCAAAAAAGATGCTACACTTACTAACGGAATAATGGAATTACAAAATAATGGTTAACTTGCCCATTTCACATGAATAGGTAAGCAAGCATTAAATCAATAACCAATGAACAAGAAATTGCATTCAACAAATACCCACAGGTAACTAGGAAAGAAGAACATTGGGCTATTAACATTATGATCAAAAGAAGCAGAGTTTAATACAACAAAGATCCGGTTCCAGAACTACATAAAAACAACAAGACAAATAACATCTGGAGCATACCTTATATGTTGCTTGGGTTCATGAACACCAAGACTCTAGCTCCCTAATAAATTAACAAAACAAAGTTTAAGACACAAACATAAAGCACGCAAAGGCTGAAACAGCGGGAACAGTGCAAATATATATATTTATTCACTGACCATGGATTTAGAAGGGAGGTTAGACGTAAACTTAGCACGAACAACGCCACTGTTACCGTGAGGCCTACTGACCTATAATTATAAGTATGGTAGCTATAATTATAAGTATGGTAGCTACAATCATCCCCATACTTAAAAAATCTAATTTGTTCATGTTATATTTAGTTAAGGGGAGAATATTTTACATTGTCCCATTAGAACAATGTACAGGAACAATTTAACAAATTAGTCTCTTTTTTCGTCACATTAGCCTGCCTTTGTTGTAGTGAAAACTGTTTTCAACTGATGCAATTGTTGGTCCCAGTGGCATTTTCTTACACAATAATGATCAACTAAAATAAATGGTACACAGTATTTAACGTAGTTCACCCAAGAATGCTGGGCTACGTCCACAAACCCCGATCCCACAGAAACTTCTACTATAAAAATAGTAGGCTTACAAGAGAGACTTCCCTAAACTATAGGGGTATAATAAAACCTAGAGTCTACCCAAAATAGTGCCCCACAAGGTGTTTTTCAAGTGTTTTTCAAAAATACCCTAAAGATATTTTCCTATTTTGACACTCCCTAATTTTAAGAGAGGATAAGAAAATATTGTGTATATTTTCTTCCCCAAAAACACTCCCTCTCCCTCTCTCTCTATCTCTTGTTTCTTTTTTATGTTCTTTGCACTCTGAATTGGGATGCTTCAACAAGTGAAATGAGGAGCCTTTATATAGGCATTGCACCGCCTGCTTCTCCACAATTTGCACCTTGCAAATTGCAATTGCCAGCCTGCCATTTCCTTTGTCAAAGAACGGTGCCTAACATTGTGTGATGCTTTCCCTTTTTTTCAACTTTTTTTTGTTTAATAGGCAGTAGGCCCCACACATGTGGAGGAAACTCACGCTTAACAATTCTCCCCCTTTCCGACTACATGGGGGGATCCACCATCCCAACAGCTTTTCGTAAAAATTCAAACTTTCCTCTCGGAAGTGTCTTCGTCAGCATATCAGATCCATTCTCGTCTATATGGATCTTTTCGAGTTGTAACATCTTCTTCTTCAACACATCCCTCATCCAATTGTTTCTCACATCAATATGTTTTGATCTGGAATGAAAGGAGGCATTCTTCGCAAGATGGATAGCACTCTGACTATCACAAAATAGTTGATAACCGTCTTGCGAGAATCCAAGTTAAGTTAAGAACTTTTTCATCCATAACAACTCCTTGCATGCTTCTGTTGCTGCAATAAACTCAGCTTCTGTCGTTGATAATGCAACACACTTTTGTAGCCTTGACTGCCATGACACAGCTCCCCCTGAAAAATTAATCAGGCATCCTGATGTAGATTTTCTAGAACTAACATCACCAGCCGTATATGCATCTGTATATCCAACCAGCACCGGTTTGTCTTCTCCATAACATAAACACATTTTGGACGTTCCTCGAAGATACCTGAGAATCCACTTAGCAGCATTCCAATGCTTTTTTTCTGGATTTGAAAGGTATTGGTTTACCACTCCAACTGCGTGAGCAATATCTGGTCTGGTACATACCATGGCATACATCAAGCTTCCAACTGTAGAAGCATATGGAACTCGTTCCATCTCTCTTTTCTTCTCCTCATCTGTGGAGGGACTTTGCTCAGAACTCAATCTAAAGTAGTTAGCAAGTGAACAACTAACTACTTTAGCCTTATCCATGTTGAACCTCTGGAGTACTTTCTCAATGTACTTCTCTTGAGACAACCATATCTTCTTGGCTTGTCGGTCTCGGATAATTCTCATCCCGAGAATTTGTTTTGCTGGCCCCAAGTCTTTCATGGTGAAAAACTTGCTTTGCTGTGCTTTCAAGCTGTTGATTCTGGAGACATTCTGGCCAACAATCAGCATATCATCCACATAGCATAATAAGATGATGAAATCATCATCAGAAAAATTCTGAACGAACACACAGTGTTCTGAAGTAGTCTTCTTGTAGCCTTGTTGCTCCATCACCGACTCAAACTTCTTATACCACTGTCTCGGGGCTTGTTTTAAGTCGTATAGACTCTTCCTCAATCTGCAAACATAATCCTCTTTTGCTTTCAGCTGGAAACCCTCTGGCTGCTCCATGTATATTTCTTCTTCCAAATCACCATGTAGGAAGGCTGTTTTAACATCCTTCTGTTCAACCTCCAGGTTGAGATTTGCAGCTAATCCCAGCACCGTGCGAATTGAGGTCATTTTCACAACTGGTGGGAAGATTTCATCAAAGTCTATCCCTTTCCTTTGACTGTAACCTTTGGCAACCATTCTTGCTTTGAATCTAAGAAGTGGACTATGCTCCTCATACTTCATCCTGAACACCCACTTGTTCTTCAAAGCTCTTTTGCCTTTAGGCAACTTCACCAGCTCAAATGTCTTGTTCTCATGCAAGGATTTCATCTCTTCTTGCATGGATTGAACCCACTTCTCCTTATGCTCATCATCAATAGCTTCATCATAGCTTTCTGGTTCTCCCCCGTCAGCGAGCAACAAATAATCACTCGGAGAATATCTTGTAGAGGGTTGCACAACTCTGCCAGACCTTGTACGATAAGGAGAGCTACTTGAAGGCTGAGGATGGTCATCCCTAACAGTATCATCATTGCCATCATCCTCGTTACTCTCATCATCTGTTGCTGACTCTTATTCAATAGGAACATCTGGAACTTCAGGATGAATATCCTGAACATCATCTCCAACTTGCCTCGCACCACTGCTGGAGGTAACTGGAACTCTACTGAATCGTTACTGGACTTCTCTGCTTTGATAATATCTTCTGTGGTTTGATCCTCCATAAAGACAACATCTCGACTCCTGATAAGCTTTTTCTCCACCGGATCATAGAACCTATAGCCAGGCATATCTTGACCATAACCGATGAATACGCACTACCTCATCTTGGCATCCAGTTTGCTTCTTTCATCCTTTGGAATGTGAACATGAACTTTGCACCCAAATACTCGTAAGTGATCATAGGATATGTCCCTTCCTGACCACACCTTCTCTGGAGCTTCATACTAAAGAGGAACACAAGGTGAATGGATCAGCACATAAGCAGCTGTAAGCAGTGCTTCTTCCCAAAAAATTTGTGGTAACTTTGAATGAGAGAGTAAACATCTGGTTCTCTCAATCAAAGTTCTGTTCATCCTCTCAACTAAGCCATTCAACTGTGGAGTTTTGGGAGGAGTAAACTGATGCCGGATACCATGTTCTTTGCTGTAAACATCAAATGGACCTGTTCACTCCCCACCATTGTCTGTCCGGATGCACTTCAGTTTTCTTCCAGTCTCTCTTTCCACCATGGTTAGGAACTACTTGAAAACTGCTAATGCGTAAACCCAATTCTTCCGTGAATGATCATCAATAAATTTCACGAAATACCGGGCACCACCAAGAGACTTATTAAAAGGCCTACATAGATTTGAGTGTACTAGTTCTAACACATCTTTCTTTCTAGAATGAGGAAAACTCTTGAAGGAAACTCTATTTTGCTTACCAGCTAAACAGTGAGAGCACTTCTTTAGCTGGCTCTGGTCCAATCTTGACAGAGCCTTCTTCTCGACTAGCTTCGCCATTGACTTCTTGCTCATATGTCCGAGCCGTCTGTGCCGTAGCTGGACTTGGCTGTCATTCTCCACAACGTTGACAACTTGCTGGGAAATATTCGCTTGCGTCACAAACAAATTTGACACCTTTGTACCTCGTGTCACCACCAGCGAGCCTTTGGTGAGTTTCCACTTGCTGTTGCAAAAGATATTACAAAAACCTTCCTCATCGAGCTTATCAACCGAGGTCAGATTCAGGCGCATATCTGGAATATGCCTGACATTCTCCAAAATCAGCTTCATCCCGTTAATGGTCTCTAGGCAAACATCTCCTTTTCCGACAACCATCGAGGCTTTATCATTTCCCATTCTTACAGACCTAAAATTATCAGGCGTGTAAGATGAGAAGAGTTCTCTCCATGGTGTAGCATGGATGGTAGCACCACTATCAACCACCCAACTCGTCTCCTGAGTAGTAAGATTGATTATGTCATCATCACAGACAATATTAAATTCTCCGAGGGAATTGGTTTCATCATCACTGCTTTCTTCCTTCTTCACATCTTTGCATTTGTTCTTCTTCTGGTCTTTCTTGAACAGTCGGCAAAATCTCTTGATGTGGCCCTTCTTCTTGCAGTAATGGCACTCAACATTTGCAAATTTATTGGATTTTTCTCTACTCTTGTCTCTGCTGCTTTGACCTCTATTATGGCTTCCCCCCTCGTCACTGTGGCCAAGACTTCTGACTGTGAAGAAGATGAGCCTTGTGATCTTCGTCTCATTTCTTCATTCAGGATGCCACTTTTGATGGAAGCCATACTAACCACACCATTAGGAACAGAGTTTGTGATTGACATCTTCAAAGTTTCCCATGAATCTGGGAGTGCTGCCAGAACCGTAAGAGCAAGTACCTCATCGTCGAATATTTTGCCCATGCTTGACAACTAGTCCACGATCAATTGTATTTCATTGAGGTGATCTACAACAGTTGCGCCTTCTTGATATTTTACTTGCATCAACTTTGTCAAGTAAAAGAGCTTGTTGTTTCCTGTCTTTAAGGCATATAATTCTTCGAGCTTCTCCCACAGAGTTCTCGCATGCTCAATGCTAGAAATGTGGTTGTAAACATTATTTTCAACAAATTGTCGTATGTAGCCGCATACCTGATTATGCTCGAATTCCCACTCTTCATCTGATTTGTTATCAGGCTTTACTGTACTGAATACTGGTAAGTGCATCTTCATCACGAACAGGAGATCCTTCATCTTGTTTCTCCATAGGTGGTAATTTGTGCCATCAAGAGTGATCATCTTGTTTATCTTCGCCCACATCTAGACCAGAATTTTAACTGACTCTTTTGGTCTAGAAAAATTCCCGGCGGTGAATAGTACCCGATAACATCTAAATGTTAGTGTTTTTATGATGGTTTTGACTTGCTTTTACTTTTTATTCTTGGTTGATTATGTGTATAATCTTTATACTATTGTGTGTTTTCATGCATTGTGTTTTTGTTGATTAAGTATTTTTATCAGGAATTTATTGTTTTTATTGAAGAATGGAAGTTTTTTAGCCAAGTTTGGAAACCAGACCCAATTTAGGAAACTTTCTACAGTGAGCACAGCCTACTATTTTGAAGATTTTGGGAGTTCTAGGCATCGACAATAAGTGAGACCAATTGGAGACGAAATTAGACTTCTAGAGCTTTCTATGGATTAAATTTCATAATTTTTGAACATGTCTACAAGAAGCAGTAATTATTTTAATCCAGCCCAGGATGCAGATTTTTCTGTGTCGCCCCATGCCCAGTGTTTTGGCGATATCTTGAGCTACAGAAGTCCAATTGAAGAGTTCTTTTTGTGGAAAAAAATCTGAGAGAATTATTCAGAACTTTGTAGAAATGGCCACAATTCGGACGTCTTTTAGTAGTTAAGTGGCGTACAATTTTCGGGTCAGAAAACAGGCAAAAGTCCAACTTGGAGTGCAAGTCAAGAATTCAATTTCCATTCAAAGAAGGAGAGTTCCATCGACTTCCAGCAGCTAAAGGCAGTATAAAAGGACCCCTAGGTCGACATATTCAGGAAGCAGAAGTCAGAGGGCGAAGCTCTGCCGAATTGGTTAGTTATTAGGTCACACACACTAGTAGGGTTAGGGTTTTCACTCTTTTGGATCTTCTAGGTGGTGTCGAATTCCTCATCCAATGTCAAAGGTTATTCCCCACAACAATTCAAAGTTTTTCGAGAAAGATTTAAAGGTTTAGAGTCACAGAATCACCAGTCCAATTGCAGCAGAAATCGTTCCTAGAGGAGCACAAGTCGACGCTATCATCACCAACACAAATCAGCTATCCGACTTAACTACTCTCTCTTTTATTCGTTTTTCTTTCTGTTTAATTGTTTACTTGATGAATTCTTGTGAGATTTTGATGATTTGCTAATTTATTATGATGAACTAATTCTCTAATCTAGGATTAGGGATGTAGCAAATTACTTCTATTGTTTTATTATATATGGTTTGATGTTTATTCAATTGATTGTGTTGATTGTTCAATATATGTGTGCCGAATTTATTATCTACTTTGGATTGATTCTTATTGATTGCAACATGTGAGAGCTGCGTGATTTATATGATGATACCTAGAAGAACATAGATATTGATGCTAAAATATGCGAGAGCTGATAGTTTCTTAGGGCTTTATTGATTGTTTTGTGCTTAATGAGTTTAGTATTGATGCTAGGCTATGCGAGAGCTAGGTAGTAGTCTTTGTTTAATATTTGATTCAGCATGCGAGAGCTGAGGATTAAGACATTAGAAACAATTGCCCACAATCACACATCAATAGGAGAAATCGACATCCATGAATAATAAACCAAGAAAGTAATTGTGTGAACCCTGATTTCGTAGATTGCTTTAGATATTGATAGAACCACACGTTGGATTAAGTCTGCGAATTTATTTTTTTTATTTATTAGTTTCGACATCACTCTTTTAATTGATTTGCCTAGACAATCATAAGTTGTGACATTAGGTAGTACTTATTTCCCTAGTTCCGTGGATCGACCTTGATTAGAATACTACACTACATAGTACACTGTGCGCTTGTAGTTAACAATCGTTGTGTTTACTCGTGAGTTATTTGTGTGTCGTTGTGAGAACCCGACCCAAAATTACTTGGGCCTTCTCACCTTTTCCTTTCACCTTCTTCCTCAGGTCAATCCCATATCATTGGAGTCGCCACCAAAGTTTTATTAAGGGCAAAACTTGGGAAAAACCTTCATATGCCTCCTTAGGCAACCGGTCATGGTGAACCAAAGGTATGGGATCAGGGGTTCGTCATGGATGGGAAGGAGTTAGGAACCCATCCGTGTTGGGTCAAAACCTTGTGCAATTAGGGAGCATAAGTGTGGCTTGTGTACGTGTGCATGTGTAGAAACAAATCACATAAAAGTAAAATTGAACTGGAGGGGAAGGAGAAGAAGATTCGGGACAAAAAGGAAAAAAAACAAAAATATTTGGGCTTGAGTCTCCACCATTAGAGACCACCTACGTACCCCGGTGACCGGGTTCAATGCCCATGTAGTTCTTACATGCATCACATCACAATCACATTATCAGCATCATCATGTCACAATAGCAACTGATCAATAGAATTAGAACGAGTTACCTCTTGTAGCCCTCCTCTCACTCCTATGTGCTTACCACTCCCGCATTAGAATCTGGGCAGAAATTCAACAGAGAATTCGGGGCAGAGGGATGTCGAATTGGTGTCTGGTTTGACCAGAAAAGTTGTAGAACTACTTCTTATCTTTCTAGAGACACCAAGATTTCAGCAAACCGATGTCTACAGCTCGGGATATGGCTGAAATACTGAGACTGTCTGCACAGGGCTCCTCTCATCGAGTTTAGCACTTCTTCTCCACCGATTTGCTTGAATCCGCCTCCCTCCTCCTCTTCTCTTGATCTGCTACTGTGACTGGCTTCTTGCTTGATGCTTCCCGCGGTATTCCACCAGAGTTTCTGCCTAAGAATATGTTTCTAGGCTTGGAAAAGTAGACTTTCTCCAAGCATTCAAAGCTTATGCGTGTGTATGTGAGGATTGCTATGTGTCTTGAAATATGTGTGAGGGGTTCTATTTATAGTGCTCTGGGAAGCCTAGGAGCATGGACTTGCTTAATGGTTGGTCCAAAACCGTGTAGGATCGAAAAAGAAACAAAATCGGAGATTTTCGGGGATTCTGGGCAGAAATGACCGCCACTGCCGGCGGTCATCCACCACATGTCCGCCAAGACCGGGGGTCATGTGGGGATGCCCTCCGGCAGCCGGCGATTGTCGCGAGATGTCCGCCGGTCGCCCCGCGTATCACCCGTTCTTTCCTTTTCCGACTCCCCGATTCCCCTAATTATGCCCTGATTCGATCCTACAGCGTAATCAACCCCCAATCAAACCAAAATCACTCAATTACTTGATTAGCACTCCCCTAAATTATTCCATAATTGATTGATTACACATTAACACCTATTTAAGCCCAAAATCATGCCAAAAACACCAAATCTACTTAAATGATAATCAACTCTGATTTTCCACAAAAATCAGAGCTAAAAGTGACCTGCAAGAAATGTGTTAATGGCCTGGACAAACTCTGGAGAATAATTAATTTGGACCCTTAAATCCATTCCTAACCCAAGAATAAATCATCTAATTATTATTGGGTAAAAACAAATAAAAGGCCCAAATATATTTTAATGAGAATAAACCTTATCATATGTTTTTATCCTAACGTTAAATCATCTCATTAATCCTAGGATTTAAGTGCATAAAGGTTTATGTCATCAAAATACATTAATTCTACCAAATTAAAATTCATATCATGCTTGAACCTTGGACCAAATCATCTCATTGTTCTTAAGTCTACACATGTACAAAGCCTAATTTAGTAAAATTTCCGTGGGTCAAACTTGGGTGTTCACAGATGCCCCTCGTTGATGAGTCCCTATGAATTAAGAAGGAAACAACGTAAGACAAGAACAACCAAATTTGATTGATTGATGCTCGTGCTGTGTGCCATAGTTTGGAGCATTCCATGCTCCGCTCCGGGAATCGTCTCATCCTAAAGGTTTGAGTGACTGGCCCTCGGTTTCTGGGAATCATCTCATCCCAGATCCTCAAGAATCATCTCATCCTGAGATTTGAGGGACTGGCCCTCGGATTATGGGAATCATCTCCTCCCATATTCTCAGGAATCATCTCATCCCGAGGTGATAGAATCATCTTATCTATCGGGTCGTTGGCCTGACCATCTTAGTCTGGGTGCTACCTCATGCCGAGGTTTGTGCATTTCATCTCATGTCCGGGTATTACTTCATGCCGAGGTGTATGAATTTCATCTTATATCTAGGTGTTACCTCATGCCGAGGTTTGTGAACTTCATCCTATGTCTAGGTGTTACCTCATGCCGAGGTTTGTGAACTTCATCTTATGTCTAGGTGTTACCTCATGCCGAGGTTTGTGAATTTTGGTTTTCTTCTGATCTCCTCATCTCATCGTTTGCGAGGACTTGGTTCTCGACTTTCCAGTTTGTATGTTTCAAGTTTGGCTCATTCTCAAGGCTTGCGGAGGCTGGACTCCTGGTTTACTGGTTTTCTCATGTTTGGACGCCTGGGTCCGAATCTCTCCTGACTAGGTTCTTTTCCTTTGTGGTTACACTCATGCCTGGACGCCTGGGTCTGGATACCTCACTTCTCTCCATCTCTACCTTGGTCAGGTTCACTCCTTTCTGGTCTTTTCATGGCTAGGCTCTGGTTTCACTCATGACTGGACGCCTAGGTCCAGATACCTTATTCCTCTCCTCTCTGGTTTGCAAGGCCGGGCTTTGAATTTTTGGTTAGGTTCTCTCATCTCTCATCCTTCAGGTTTGCAAAGGCCGGGCTTTATTTTGACTGGTTTTCTAGACTCTTTCTTCGGTTCTGCTCATGTTTGGACGTCTGGGACCAGATATCTTACTTTTCTCCTCTCAGGTTTGCAAAGGCCGGGCTTTGACTTTAACTGGTTAGACCAGGTTGGTTTAGGTTTGGGTCGGATGTGTGTTTGGGTCCTCTCAGCATTGTCTCACAGGTTTCCTCATGGCCGGGTCGACTAGGTCCTCTCACCTCTCGGGATTGACTAGACATCTTGCGCTCTCGGGGTTATCTCACATGTTTGGCATCGTCCTATGGGTGGGTTACCTGGACCCTATACTCATGATCGGGTATCATTCCTGGTTCGGTTCTCTCAGCATAAGATGTCACCTCATAATTAGAATGTCTGAATCCCATGCCCCTAGATCACCTAGTTAGATGTGTCGTGTCCCTTGAGACATACAAACCAAAAAGTGGGGTGGATGCCCATAGTATCCCGTCATGGTTTTAGGGATAAGGTTCTATGTGGACACACATGTGATCTACATCTTTTCAGCCTTAGTCAAATGAATGGGCCTGCCATGTCCTGGAAATCAATCAAAATGAGGTAGCGTGCCCCTTGCCTCTTTGTACCAGAATTGGGTCATACAACTCATTAAGAATGCCCAACATCAGTTATGAACATGAAAAGCTGGGGCCCGCCGTGCCTGTAGACATATTGATTGTTTTTGACTCAGGATACGTCATACCATAACATATTGACTTTGAATCATAGAATCGAGTTATCTCATCGGGAGTTTCCATGCCCATCATTTACAAATCAATTTCGTAACATGGGGATAGCCTATCCCGTTCCTAAGTCAATCTTCCATGTAGAGTTAGGGTCCTTTATATCCACAACCATTAATCAGACTTTGTGGTATGGGCACTCTCAGTCCCTTCTCAAATTCGAATTAAAAACTCGACCTTACGACTCATGGAGAATGGCCAAAGCACAGACTTTCTACACCTAATTTGGGGCACATGTCGTACCACTACACTTTGACTCCAAAAATCATTAGTTTAACAGTCATCTCGGGGCACCTCATGCCCATACTCACGAATCAACTTCATGGTATATGGCATGGTTCACCCTTGGTGTGCAAATCCATTTTAGACTCAAGATTGACGAAGATTGGCATACCCTTTTGACTTAGTGAGACCACCAAAAACCGAGGCATGACATGCCATTTTTGTACAAGAAGAACAACCCAATAATCAAAATCCCGAGCATGACATCCTCCTGTGTAAATAAATTTGGTGACTCGACAAATCAAAAATTAGTGTAGAACCAGCTGGACCAAAGATCAGGGTATGACATGCCCCTAGAGTCTACAAGCGATCGTAGAGTGTGTATCACGGGTGTGGACATGGCGTGTCGGCTATTCTTCAAAATAAAGTCATCAAAAGATTTAGGCATGCCATGCCCCTCTAGTCATCAACCCCAGGAAGTGTAAGTCTACATCAAGTGATGAATTTATGGTGTTGTCACTTTCAATTATCATTCGCCCTCAATTAAGTCTACCTTCTCAAGAAGTCCATGTTCTACATGTAAATGATGCATGAGCATGCCTAAGTGTGTCGTCTTTTCAATGCATGGGGATGCCCCTAGTTCTATATGTTAGTGCCATGACATGTTTGTGGTGTGCCAATGCTTCTAATTTCTACATGCTTGTTTTTGGATGCAAGTACCCCTAATTATATGATGATGTGTTTGCCTTTTGAATGCAAGTGCTCGTGACTCATTTTCCTCTTCTCTTCCCCTCTCTTCTCCTTTTTTTCTATCTCTCGCTCGCCCTCTTCTCTTTTCTCCTCTTTCCCCTCTATCCTCGGATGCAAGTGCCATCTACTACTTCATATATGGATGCAAGTGCGATCTATCTCTACATGATACGTTCGGGCGCAAGTGCCATGTACGGATGTAAATGCAATCTCATTCCCATATGGTGCATTCGAATGCAAGTACCCCTAGTATGATGCATGAGCATTGAAAATCATCCGAGCTAAGGTAAGAGTTAAGCGACTTGAGAAAAAACGAGTTATCCTATCAAAACCCCAAAGCTTTAGCAAAAAGGATTCCCAATGACTATGGACTCAATCATTTCAAATTCTAATTAGGACCCCAGGGATGAGCATTTCTTTTTGGAAAGTTTTAGATGGATGGATTGTTCAATTAAGGCAAAGTGGATGGGTTCTACAATCAAGACAGAGCGGATGGATGAATGGATATCCCTTTGATAATGGACAGAGGCAATGAGCCTAGATGCTTCTATATTCCTTCAGTTGATGATGACATGAGTGGTCTATCTTTGATGAGTAATCTCTACTTTGAGAATCGATGGAGCAATTTTGGTTGTCATTGGCTACTATCCTTGTTTCATTTTGGCCTTAACTTTTGCCTAGGCCGCCCTCTCGGGTTTTCAACCTAGCAGGCTTGTCCTAACTTTTGCCTAGGCCTCCCTTTCGGGTTTTCAACCTAGCGGACTCTTTTCCCTTTTTTCCTTCTTTTCTTTTATTTTTTTCTTTTTTTTGTGAGGATAGTAGCCATAGATATTGAACACTGAGACCATATTATTTGGACAAGATCAAGGCCACTCGGGTTGGGTATACTCGGTTGACTAATGTAGAGGTAGACCATCGACTTCAAAGTGAAGTTAGTGGAAATGACAATCGATGACCGAATTTACATTGAGTCTTTTTGAGAGAGGTGGACTCGATGAAATACTACTCAAAAAGAGAAACTTCATGATTACAAAGGAGGCTCGGATACAATCAACAATGTGACACGCCTATCTAGCACTAACCCCAATCTTTCCATTGAACCAATCTGAGAACCAAATAGACCGGACCCGTTGCCAGAATGCCTACGTATCTGTAGACGTGGTGTTACTTCAGAGGTGTTTATAGGGTAGTTGTCTGGTGGAAGGCTAAGGATAGAGAGTATTTGGTAGAATGGTGTCTTATGAAAGGTTGAAGATAATGGGTGTTGGTAGGACGGCGCTTAGTGGAAAGGTAAAGGTAGCGGAAAGAACATTTGTCTTATTCACTATGGCTTCTTCTGTACAATTCCATGGACTAGATGATGAATTGATAATCGAGCACTAAAGGTCACCTTCATTTCCTTGCTTTCTTCCATTTTGTTTTGTTTTGGGAAGGGGCACATTTAGATCACTCTTGTGGATTGTGGTTCGGAAGGTGCCCCCTCTTTTCTTCATTTTCAAGGAGGGTGATATCTTCTTTGAGGAGGTGCTCTTACATGGAACATCTTTTTCAGAAGTTGGATTCACTTTTGAGAGTAACATCTCTTGACAAGTGTTCAAAGGGATATGGTGGAGTTAACATGGAGGTTGGGCTAGATAGGTGTCAACATGGGTGCGTGTTTGAAAGCTAGTGCAGGTAAGGGCTTAGAAATCAGATGGGATTGGTCGAATATATGTTTGGTAAGGTGGGATTACATTTACAGAATCAGTTCCTCGTAGTTCGCTTTGTAGTCCCCTAGATTGATCCAATGGAAAATATTGAAGTCATGCACAATTTGCCACGTATACCAAAAGATAAGGGAAGTGAGATTTTATTCCATAGGTAAAAATTGAAGTATAAATGATGTCACTATTGATTGTTGGACACAGAATTAACCCCTTTCCCCTTTGACTTGACTCAACTTCTAGACTCTGAGGAACAACTATACCACCTCTCCCGACTCCTGGTCATCATACCATCTAGCAACACAATCTATGGTCCCCGATTAACCCCCACGAACATTTCTTGTTCACCCCCTTGGAATGCATCATCTCCGTCGTCGTCTTCACCGTCGTCTCCAAATCTTCCCCTTTGTCTTCTTACTGTGTCTCCATCATCGTTCTCATGGCTATCCACGTTGTTTCCCAATTGTTGGGTTTTGCGTGTTGTTCATTTGATGAGGCCCGATGGCAATGTCTCCACATGATACCCTAGCTTGCTCATCAACTTGACTTGTCAATTCAGTCCCTTGGCTTAGCTGGTCGACTTGGCTCATCAGCTCGGCTCATGAATAGAAAATCGGGGCTTACATCCTTGTCTTGGAATAAGGTCCAATCGGGCCACCTCGTGTCACATCTCCCATTGTAAATATTGGGGCTTACATCTCCTCTCACGAGAAGGCCCAAACATCAGTTCTCCCCATTGGTTTGTCTTAGCTTGAATACCCAACTATCATCAGCTTAGCTTTGCATTTCGGTTCTTTGGTTTCCCAACTCGGCATCTCGACATGGCAACTTGATCTGGCCACTCCTCAACTCAGCTCGTCCTCTTGGGCTACTGGCTCGGCCCGTCAACTTGATTCCTAACCAAATATGGAGACTACTCTCATTGGGAGAATACTCGGACTTGCATCTCCTCTCACAAGAAAATCCAATAGTAAGATCTCGATATGTCAACTTAGCTCATCCGTCTGGTTTCTTCAATTTGGTTCCTCATCTCAGCTTCTCGTCTTAGCTCGGTTCATAAGTCAACAATTAGGGCTTGCTTCTGTGTCTTTGAAGAAGGCCCAACCAGGTCGTCCCATCTCCCTTCTTCTGCCATAGAAGATGGGGCTTACATCTCCTATCACGAGAAGGCCCAAAGTTACCTCGGTGTCTCAAGTTGATGCTTCATCATTGACTCTGCCTTCTTCGCACCATTCACCTCAGGATACCTCCCAGATTCCTAATATCTTCACTGTCCTCCTTTCTACTAGGGTCGTCGCCTTATGACGTAGCCATCATCCCTAACATCTTCACCATCCCCTTTCGACTAACGCACTACCCACCCCTGGTGTCCTAAGGGTTCAATTCTAATGACAGAGTTCATGGCCATTAGGGATCCTATACTTGAGCTTTGTTTTCTTTGAAGATACTTGGAAATAGTGAGAAAATGTGACGGGATACATTTGCAAAACACGTTTCATTGGTCTTTCGAAACATTTCTTCCTTTTTCTAAGACTCAAGCTAAAAGAATTCAGAATTTGAAAAAGTAAGCCACCCTAACTCGAATTCGTGTTTTACGTTATGAAAAACATGCAACGCTTAATGTATGCAGATGTAAATCCCTAATACACGGTAGACTGACTGAACATACGCGTCAACTGGGAGACAACACCAAAAGCTTATCCTTGGCTTACACATGCATAGTTACTTCCCTAGGGTTCCTTTATTAGACTCATTAACCCAAATCACGCAATATAACACCCTACATAGAGTTAGCACGGCGGTCTCGCTAGTCGGTTAGCGGGCAGGGTCAAGGGGAAGCTCCCCTTCGATAGCATGGATGATCACCTTCCTTTTATCCTTCCTCAAACCCCGGGTATGCATAAATTCGGATCCCAAAATAACAAGATATAACACATATGTACAATACACGACAAGATCCACACAAGTGCAAGTACCACTTATTGATTCACAATGCATGAGATGCTCAGGGTATGTAGCTGGTTGGGGGCCAAAAGGTTGCAGCTAGGGAATAGGTTGACCTACTCACATGTGATAATGGATATCGCGTGAGGTCCGAGGCTAGTTAATCCCCATCATTGCTAAGCATCGAGAAACGGGTTCATACAAGCCACCATCGCTTAAAGAAAGTATGTGGTGGACTTGGCTTCCCTCGCCCTCTTACGGTAAAGCTTCACATAAATCATCATGAATGCAGGGCACTTATGAAGACAAGTAAAAAGGCACATAAAGCTCGATGATTGCACAAGATCTCTTAAACCCACTACTTCCCCAGTGGAGTCGCCAACTGTGAGAACCCGACCCAAAATCACTTGGGTCTTCTCACCTATTCCTTTCACCTTCTTCCTCGGGTTAATCCCATATCATTAGAGTCACCACCCAAGTTTTATTAAGGGCAAAACTTGGGAAAAACCTTCATATGACTCCTTAGGCAACCGGTCATGGCGAACCAAAGATATGGGATCGGGGGTTCGTCACGGATGGGAAGGTGTTAGGCACCCATCAGTGTTGGGTCGAAACCTTGTGCAATTAGGGAGCATAAGTGTGCCTTGTGTAAGTGTGCATGTGTGGAAACAAATCACATAAAAGTAAAATTAAACTGGAGGGGAAGGAGAAGAAGATTCGGGACAAAAACGAAAAAAACAAAAATATTTGGGCTTGAGTCTCCACCACTAGAGACCACCTACGTACCCCGGCGACCGGGTTCAAAGCCCACGTAGTTCTTACATGCATCACATCAAAATCACATCATCAGCATCATCATGTCACAGTAGCAATTGATCAATAGAATTAGAAAGAGTAACCTCTTGTAGCCGTCCTCTCGCTCCTATACGCTTACCACTTCCGCAGTAGAATCTGGGCAGAATTTCAACAGAGAATTCGGGGCAGAAGGAGGTCGAATTGGTGTCTGGCCTGAACAGAAAAGTTGTAGAAATACTTCTTATCTTTCTAGAGACACCAAGATTACAGCAAACCGAGGTCTACAGCTCGAGAGATGGCTGAAATACTGAGACTGTCTGCACAGGGCTCCTCTCCTCGGGTTTAGCACTTCTTCTCCTCCGATTTGCTTGAATCCGCCTCCCTCCTCCTCTTCTCTTGAGCTTCTACTGTGACTGGCTCCTTTCCTGATGCTTCCCACGGTATTCCACCTGAGTTTCTGCCTAAGAATATGTTTCTTGAAATATATGTGAGGATTGTTGTGTGTCTTGAAATGTGTGTGAGGGATTCTGTTTATAGTGCTCTGGGAAGCCTAGGAGCGTGGACCTGCTTAATGGTTAAGATTATGCCCGAAAATCTGGTCCAAAACCACGTAGGATCGAAAAAGAAACAAAATCGAAATTTTCGGGGATTCTCGGCAGGAATGACTGCCACTGCCGGCGGTCATGTGGGGATGCCCGCCGGCAGCTGGCGGTTGCCGCGAGAAGTCCTCCGGTCGCCCCATGTATCACCCGTTCTTTCCTTTTCCGAGTCCCTGATTCCCCTAATTAAGCCCTGATTCGATCCTACCACGTAATCAACCCCCAATCAAACCAGAATCACTCAATTACTTGATTAGCACTCCCCTAATTCATTCCATGATTGATTGATTACACACTAACACCTATTTAAGCCCAAAATCATGCCAAAAACACCAAATCTACTTAAATGATAATCAACTTTGATTTTCCATGAAAATTAGAGCTAAAAGTGACCAGCAAGAAATGTGTTAATGGGCTGGACAAACTCTGGAGAATAATTAATTTGGACCCTTAAATCCATTCCTAACCCAAGAATAAATCATCTCATTATTATTGGGTAAAAACAAATAAAAAGGCCCAAATATATTTTAATGAGAATAAACCTTGTCATATGTTTTTATCATAAGGTTACATCTTCTCATTAATCCTAGGATTTAAGTGCATAAAGGTTTATGTCATCAAAATACATTAATTCTACTAAATTAAAATTCATATCATGCTTGAACCTTGGACCAAATCATCACATTGATCCTAAGTCTACACATGTACAAAGCCTAATTTAGTAAAATTTCCATGGGTCAAACTTGGGTGTTCACAGTCGTGTTGTGAATTGATCAAGAATTATAAATTTGAAAAAGTCACGCGTAAATAAAACGCATCAAGCTTTTCAGGCGCCGTTGCCGGGGAACAAACGGTTTTAATACTATTGAGATTGCAGCTAGATTACTTTAGGTTTTATTTTTCGCATTAGTTTCTTTTTATTTCTTTTTATTTTATTTGATCGATTTTTGTTTTCTTTTTTCTGTAGTGTTGTCAATTTTGGTTGATGCCCATGACGAGACGCGGTGCTTCATCGAGTCCTCCTGAGATCAATCCGGAGATCGAGAGAATCTTACGCAAGCAACTACGCGCGAACAAGCGAAAGCATAAGCAAGTTGTAGAGCCTGTGGAGTTTCTTCAAGACACTGAAATAGAAGAGGAAGCAGAAGTTGTAGCAGATAATTTCGAGACAGTCATCGTGGCAGAAGAAGGATAAAAAACATTGCGTGACTACGCCACACTGAGTTTGGATATCGTACAGTCGAGCATTGCAAGGCCAGGGATCAATGCCAACAATTTCGAACTGAAGACAACACTCATTCACATGGTGCAAGAGGAACAATTTGGAGGCTTGAATAATGAGGACCCAAATCAACATCTACAGACGTTTACGGAGATTTGTGATTTGATCAAGATCAATGGGGCGACTGATGATGCAATTCGACTTCGTTTATTCCCGTTTTCTTTGCAAGGCAAGGCTAAGAAGTGGTTGAAGTCAGGAGCAGCTGTAACATACAAGACGTGGGAGGAGCTTTCAATTGCTTTTCTTGCCAAATATTATCCAACTAATAAAGCAGCACGTATCCGGAGCAAGATTACATCATTCACTCAATACGATGGAGAAAGTTTTTGTGAAGCATGGGAACGTTACAAGGATTTTATTCAAGGATGACCACAACATGGATTACCCGAATGACTTGTAGTTCAATCGTTCTTTAATGGTTTAAATGAGCCTTTGCGCATGAGTTTGGACGTAACTTCAGGAGGGGAATTCATGGCGCAAGCACCAGATGTGGCATATCAGAAGTTGGAGACGATGGCGAGAAATAGTTACCAGAGCTCTTCAAGATCAAACAACAAGCGAGTAGCTAGAATTCTGGAAGTAGAGACAGTGACAATGCTTAATTCGAAGCTAGATTCTTTGAGTCAGTAGGTGAAATCATGTGTTGCTGCTGTTATGCCGAGTTTAATATGTGATAAATCTGCAGGTGCTGGACACAATTCAATGAATTGTCCAACCGGAGACGACTTGACGATTGAGCGGATGAACTACATTCATCAACGCCAACAACAACGACGACCTTACACCAACACATACAATCCGGAATGGAGGAATCATCCTAATTTCTCATGGAGGGAGACCAACCGGAACCAGCAAGGCAACTTTCAAAGGAACGATTATGGGCAGAAGAGTTCAAGCATGCAAATTTCGAAGAATCAAGACATGGATCTTACATCTATGATGAAAGCCATAATGGAGACTCAACGTATGCACACGGAGATGATGCAAGGATTCAACAATCGGATGGCGAATATGGAGACTCACTCGAAGATGCTTGAGACGCAACTTGCGCAGCAAGCAAAGGCGATCATGAGGACACCAGGAAACCTACCGGGACAGCCCACAGTTAATCCGAGAGAGCAAGTCAAGGCTGTAGCACTTAGAAGCGGAAAGCAATTAGAAGACCCTATCCACCTAAAGAAGATGAAGCCGACACCATCATTAAGCAAGAAGAAGAAGATGAGCAACCGAAAGTAGAGAAGCAGTTACCTGAAAAGGGAGCAAAGGAAAAGAAGCAAGAGCAAGAGAAGTGGGTTCCCAAGTGAAAGCTAGCAAAGCAGAAAAGAGAGAAACCGAAGGAGATATGGCCTGAAGTCAAAGCTTATGAACCACCGGTTCCATTCCCTCAGCGACTTCAGCAGGGCAAAAAAGACGAACAATTCGGGAGATTTCTTGAACATTTAAAGAAATTGCATATTAATGTTCCATTTACTGAAGTAATTTCTCAAATGCCTGTTTATGCTAAATTTCTCAAGGAAATTCTTTCCAGAAAAAGGAAGCAAGAAGATTACGAGACAGTGGCTTTGACGAAGGAGTGCAGTGCAATCCTGCAGAACAAGCTGCCGCTGAAACTGAAGGACCTTGGAAGTTTCTCTATTCCTTGCAATATTGGTTCTATGTACATTGAGCGAGCTCTACGTGATTTGGGAGCCAGTGTTAGTCTTATTCCGAAGCGAATTGCTGAGAAGCTCGCTATTGGAGATATGAAGCCGACTACCATCTCTCTTCAGCTTGCGGATTGATCTGTCAAATATCCAGTGGGGATGTTGGAGGATATTCCAATCAAGGATGGGAAGTTCTTTGTACCAGTCGATTTTGTGGTGCCCGACATGGAGATTGATTTTCAAATGCCGATTATTCTTGGGAGGCCGTTCTTAGCTACTGCTGGAGCTCAAATTGATGTTCGTGATGGAAAGCGTACTTTAAGGATTGGGAATGAGATAATCGAGTTCAATGTCTTTCGTGCAACCGAAGGACCACTTGAAGAAGACAGTTGTTTCCGAGTTGATTTTATTGATGATGCCGTGAAGGAAGTGAGCAAAGTAGCAAGTAGTGGCGATCCACTCTTGAATTGCTTGGTGATGAGTGGCACTACTGATGATAATGATTTGGAGATTGCCCAAAGTGCAGAAATTTTGCAATACGTGCCACCATTGGAAGCGACCGAAGACAAGAACTACGAGATGATTGGAGAAGAGAAGAAAGAAAAGTTTCAGAGCACGCCAAAGGTAGAGCTGAAACCATTACCATCTAAGCTACGGTATCCATTCTTAGGTCCCGACTCTACATATCCTGTTATCATCAATGCCGAGTTGAGTAAAGTAGAGGAGGAGATGTTACTTGATGTGCTTAGGAAGCATAGAAAAGCAATTGGATTTTCTGTTGAGGACTTGAAAGGAATTAGTCCTACATTTTGCATGCATCGGATTTTGCTTGAGGAAGGTAGCAAACCGAGCATTGAACGTCAAAGAAGGCTTAATGAGAATATGAAGGAAGTTGTGAAAAAGGAGATTCTTAAGCTTCTTGATGCAGGGATTATTTATCCGATTTTTGATAGTGAATGGGTAGGCCCAGTTCACGTGGTACTGAAGAAAGGAGGAATGACTGTGGTCAAGAACAAGGATGACGAGTTGATTCCGATGAGGACTGTTACAGGATGGAGAATGTGTATTGATTATAGGAAGCTGAACAGTGCTACGCGCAAGGATCACTTTCCACTGCCGTTTATCGATCAAATGCTTAAGCGACTGGCTAAGCATTCTTATTATTGCTATTTGGAAAGATATTCGGGATTCTTTCAAATACCAATTCACCCGAATGATCAAGAGAAGACGACTTTCACTTGTCCGTTTGGAACTTTTGCTTATCGACGGATGCCTTTTGGGCTGTGCAACGCACCAGCCACTTTTCAGGGATGCATGATGACGATTTTCTCTGACTACATAGAGAAGACTATAGAGGTTTTCGTGGATGACTTTTCCGTCTACGGGAAGACATTTGAGGATTGTTTATCTAACCTATCGAAGGTACTTACAAGATGTGAGGAGACTAATTTGGTGGTTAATTGGGAAAAATGCCATTTTGTGGTGCAAGAAGGAATTGTTCTTGGACATTTAGTTTCCAAACGTGGGATTGAAGTGGACAAAGCCAAGATAGATGTGATAGAGACCTTACCTCCATCGAATTCAGTCAAAGCGATTCGCAGTTTTCTTGGACATGCCGGATTTTACAGAAGATTCATTAAGGATTTCTCGAAGGTAGCCAAACCTCTTACTATTCTCTTGAATAAAGATGTGCCTTTTTTCTTTGATGAACACTGTATGGAAGCATTCGACAAGTTCAAGAAGGAGCTGATTTTGGCACCCATCATTCAACCCCCTGATTATTCACTTCCGTTCGAGATAATGTGTGATGCAAGCGACTATGCTGTAGGCGCAGTTTTAGGACAACGCCGAGATGGGAAGATGCACGCCATTTATTATGCAAGCAAGACTCTAGATGATGCTCAAGTTAATTATGCAACTACATAGAAGGAGTTATTAGCTATTGTATTCGCAATTGACAAGTTCAAGAGTTACCTTTTGGGTTCCAAGGTGATTGTTCACACGGACCATGTTGCATTGAAGTATTTGCTCCAGAAGAAAGATGCGAAACCACGACTTCTTCGATGGATTCTTATGTTGCAAGAATTCGACCTAGAGATCAAGGAAAAGAAAGAAACTGATAACATAGTTGCTGTGCAATTGGAGAATGACGAGAAGCAAGAAGAGGAGAAGCCGATCAATGACGCATTGCCAGACGATTACCTTGCCATGGTCAATGCGATTTCCAGAAAGAAACCTCCTTGGTTTGCCAAGTTTGTTGATTATCTATATTGCATGGGATACATTTCGAAAGATGAGAGCAATTATGATCAAGTCTACATTCAAGGCGATTTTCATGGGAGGCGATTCACTGAAAAGCTTCATGATCCACCATAACCGCCCATCCATCCAGTCCAGCTAAGACGACAGAAAAGAAGCGTTGTGTGGGAGACAACCCACAATTTAAGGTAGTTTAATGTTTTGAGTCATTTATTTTCATTATTTTTTGTTTTTGTTTTTGTTTTTGAGTCTATGCAGATTGCAAGAAAGAAGGAATTTTTCAAGGAGAGATCGACCACATTGGAAGGGTCAAGACGAATTCTTCATCAAATTAATCAGAGAAGCTTTTTTTAAACTCAAACTTTTACTTTTCTGCGTAATTTGTGTGATGATTTGCTTGAGTGCTTTGTTGGATTTTATTTGTTTTGATGCATTCATATACATTTAGCACTTACCCTTAGGTTCCGATGGCAAGCTCATAACAAACTAGGCTAAATTAGAGGAGACAATTTTTAGGATTAGTTTTTAGGATTTTCATAATTTTTCTAGCACCCTAGGATTTTTCACTTTTTCATAATTTATTAAAAGTATAAAAATTAGAAAAATAGAAAAAAACACCAAAAAATATCGAAAAACAAAAAAAATTGGGTTTTTACGTACCATTGGTGCAAAAGGAGGACAAGTAGCGCACCAACAGGCTAGCCAAGACGCACCAGCCGCGCATCAACGCGCAGGCCAGCGCGCCCCAGCCGACCCGCCAGCGCGCACCAACGCGAGACCATGACGCACCCGCGGGCAGGCCAACCAGCACCTGCAGGTGCGCCAAACCGGACCAAAGGCGCACCAAGGCACACCGACACTAGCACCGACCCGAGAGCAGCAGAGGCAATTTTTGCCGGCTCCAAAATTTTTTTTCCAATCCATTAGCTGCCGACTTTAGTGCTTTAAACCCACCAAATATATATAGGTTAGTATTCCTTTAGTTTTTAAGATTAGGATTTAGTTTTTTATTTTTAGGGATTTTCTAATCATTAGAGAAATAGGATTCCTAGTACACACCAACTTTGAATACTAGTTTGAGGAGGATTCCTAGTGCCCGTAGGACTAGATGTCGGCACCAACATCCCTATTTCCACCGCCTCTAGAGCCTATAAATACACACCCATACCCCCCATATTTTTCCACACCAAACATTCAAGCTCTAGATATCACCCTAGTGCCGATTTCACTTCCCTAGCACCCCTTATGTTTTTCCTTTTCGTCTCCCTCTTTTTCTTTAGCCCTAGTTCAAGATGACTTTTCCCACAAACAACCCTTGCCGACCCAACTTCACCATCACCGACCATACCCCGCCCTTTATGCCTATGCCTAAGTTTACCGAGTACAATCCGGGATGGATTTCTGAAGAGAGTCACGCTAGGTTTGACAAGCTGATTAGGAGACCTCTAATTCCTACGAGGTACAATGATTTTGAGGTGGTTGAATCTTACAATCTTGAGGAGCCGATTGGCAAGTACCTTGTCAACATAGGACTAGTCGATTTTTGCAAGATTAAGGAGCCGTCATACGAGGAGCTTACTTGTGAGTTTCTTGCTACTTTTGGGAATGACGAGGATCTCAAGGACATTCATGATCCCGGCTATGTCAAGTTTCGGCTTGCAAGGAAAGATTATGAGATGAGCTTAATTGATTTCAACAAGAATTTTGGTTTTGATGCTGAAGGATGGCGAGTTCCTAGCTGTGGCTTTAATGTAAGTGTCATGTGAAATACACTTTGCAGTACTTCATATGCGTGCTCCAATGGCTTGGCTAATGACTTGTGCATCAAGGACAATGCACTGAGGTATTTACACAGAGTTTTGGCACACTCTTTCTTTGGAAGAACCAACGATGAACACAAGGTGCAATGTGATGAGCTTTTTGTACTCTTTTGCATGGTACACGGGTACAAACTCAATGGAGGACTTTGGTTGCTGCAGAATTTTGCTCATATTTGTAAAGGAGAAGGCGAGATAGCATGTGGAGGGTTGATCACTCATATCGCAAAATTCTTAGGAATTAACCTAGATCCCTACACTTTAACCCCTTCTAACCCCACACTTGAGACTATGCATAAGCATGTTGCCGCAGTTATGGCCCTAGAACTCCATGAACCCAATGATCCATATCCTTTTAGTGATGAAGAAGAGGTTGATGAGGAACGCTTTTGTGTTAGCACACAACCGATCCACCGTAAGCCACCATTATCTATATCATCCGTGGAGTCCGATTCCTTCAACATCTTCGACATTCTTATTGTATGGGAAGCTCAAGTCGATGGCATCGCCAATCTCAACAAGACCACCGGCGAATGACTCTCTCAAATGGATAAGTTGGTTGACATTGTTGATAAGTTAGGGAGAGTCATGTGTAGTAAATTGGATGAACAAGAGAAGACCATCGCGCAACTTAGGAAGAAGCTAGAGAACATAGAGAACAAACTTGCCGAGTAGTTTCATGCATCATCATTCTATGTGTAGTGTTTTTATTGCTTTATGTATTTACTTTTATAGGATGCAATAAATGCTAGTCATCCTTGTGGCAATTTAAATTTCATGTCAAATGTGTTTAATTTCGGTGTCATGAACACCTAGTGGCAATGCAATTTCAATTTCTCTATCTCTCTTATGGTTGATTCTTACTTTCTCTCTTACTTAGATTATCTTTTGTTATGTGCTATACATGTTTCAATCTAAGTTTGAGGAGAGTGCCTCTCCTATGTGCCTATCTTTTTATTCTTTGTTTCTTTTCTTTCTTGGCCAGTGAGGACATTGTCTGATTTAAGTTTGAGGAGGAGAAACAAATTTCTTTGTAATTTGTTTATGTTTGTTTTGTTTAGTGTCAATAAAGAGCATATTTTTGACTTTAATATATTGAGTATGCATATTTTTTATTGTAGATTACTTAGTAAAGCCATTACCTTTTTTCAAAAATTCTTTTCAAAATTTTTTTTCAAAATCTTGTTTCAAATAAGAAAATTTCAAAAAATCGACAAAAAATAAAAAATTTTGAAAAAAATAACAAAAAGTTTTTTTTTTTGTTTTTCAAATTGTTTTCAAACCCACCATTCTATGATCAAGATGTTTTTGTTGATGGATGATCTTGCGTTCATGAATAGTTGTGATGAATTCATGCAAGTTCTAGCATTCTTTGCCTAGCATTTTTTCGACACCATATGCATTATTTTTTTTTCAAATCTTTGACGTCAACATATATGTCCTAGAACAATTTTTCAGAACTTTTCAAAGCTAATTTTTCTCATAAATGCTCAATGAAAGAGATGATTTAGGCATTCTTTGTTTAAACCAACAAGCCAATAAAAAGCCTACCCTTTATCATTATCCCTTGTTCAACCCTTTTATGAAAGAGATGAATGGTAGCTAATTTTTCTATCATTACCCACATTTACCCACCTTTAACCCTTTGATGCCTTATAGCTACCATTCTTTTCTTTCATTATCCATACCCTATTTTTCAAAGTTTCTTAAGGGATTTTTGTTCTATGTTTTTATCAAGATTTTTCCTACAATAAGTGCAACTGTACCGTATATTTTCACATCCAAGAAGATCTATTCATTGAAGATGTTTGCAGTTTCAATCATTTCAAGTATGTTATGGAATGTCAAGCGCAAAAAAAAAAAAAGAGAAAAAAATGGAAATAGTCGATTCAAAAGAAAAGAAAAAAATCCAAAAAAAAAAATTCCAAAAAAAAGAGAGATGGAAATTGTGCAATCAATGGTTCCTAAAACAAGTTGAATTTTCTTTTGATGATCACATGATGGATGTTATTTCAAGACTTGCACTTTGAGAATTCTTTTCAATCTCTTGATAATGCATATTGCAATCTTTTCTTAAGTGAATTTTTGAACTTTGATTTCCTATATACATTTTTTCTTTGATCAACCTTTATCCAAGACCCCATTGCAACCCTTTATAAAGTCCTATTTATCTTTTTGAGAGTGTTTATTCATATTAGTGGAGTTAAGTTCTGGAATTTGCATATGGGACTAGTTTTTCAAATTTTCATGACGTCAATTCATTCATGCATTTGGGGAATCGATTTTTGCTAAGTGATTAGTGTGAAAGCTTGTGCGGCTAAGTCTGACTATGGCATGGATGCTTTTTCATGAGATTTTATTTCTTTCTTGGCATTTGATCTTAAATGTTTTTCGTAAGCTCTTGGTGATTATCTTGGAAGTCTTGATATGAATTCTTTTTGATTGTGTGATTTGGTGGAGATTTTCAAAACCTTCATTTGGTTTATTTTGTTTTATTTGCTTGAGGACAAGCAAAATTTAAGTTTGAGGAGATTTGATAACATCTAAATGTTAGTGTTTTTACGATGGTTTTGAATGGCTTTTACTATGTATTCTTGGTGGATTATGTGTATAATCTTTATATTATTGCGTGTTTTCATGCATTGTGTCAATTAGTACTTCAATTTTGCTAATTAAGTGTTTTTATCAGGAATTTATCGTTTTTATTGAGGAATGGAAGCTTTTTAGCCAAGTTTGGAAACCAGACCCAATTTAGGAAACGTTCTGCAGTGAGCATAACCGACTCTTTTGAATATTTCGGGAGTTCTAGGCATCGAAATTAAGTGAGACCAATTTGAAACGAAACTAGACTTGCAGAGCTTCTATGGATTAAATTTCATAATTTTTCTGTGCCGACCTAGGCCCAGTTTTTCGGCGATATCTTGAGCTATAGAAGTCCAATTGAAGAGTTCTTTTTATGGAAAGAAATCTGAGAGAATTATCTAGAACTCTATAAAGAGCCCAATGTGCAGTTCAGACGTCTTCAAGGAGTTAAATGGCGTGCAAGTTTCGGGTCAGAAAATAGGCAAAAGTCCAACTTGGAGTGCAAGTCAAGAATTCATTTTCCATTCAAAGAAGGAGAGCCCCACCGACTTCCAGCAGCTAAAGGTAGTATAAAAGGACCCCGTAGGTCGACATATTCAGGAGGCAGAAGTCAGAGGGCGAAGCTCTGCAGAATTGGTTAGTTATTAGGTCACACACACTAGTAGGGTTAGGGTTTTCACTATTTTGGATCCTCTAGGTGGTGCCGAATTCCTCATCCAATTTCAAAGGTTATTCCCCACAACAATTCAACATTTTTCCAAAAAGATTTGAAGGTTTACAGTCACAAAATCACCAGCCCAATTGCAGCAGAAACCGTCACTAGAGGAGCATATCATCACCAACACAAGTCGGCTATCCGACTTCACTACTCTCTCTTTTATTTGATTTTCTTTCTGTTTAATTGTTTACTTGATGAATTCTTGTGAGATTTTGATGATTTGCTATTTTATTATGATGAACTAATTCTCTAATCTGGGATTAGGGATGTAGCCAATTACTTCTATTATTTTATTATATTTGGTTTGATGTTTATTCAATTGATTGTGTTGATTGTTCAATCTATGTGTGCCGAATTTATTATCTACTTTGGATTGATTCTTATTGATTGCAACATGTGAGAGCTGCGTGATTTATATAATGATACCTAGAAGAACATAGATTGATTGATGCTAAAATATGCGAGAGCTTATAGTTTCTTAGGGCTTTATTGATTGTTTTGTGCTTAATGAGTTTAGTATTGATGCTAGTCTATGCGAGAGCTAGGTAGTAATCTTTGCTGGATATTTGATTCAACATGCGAGAGCTGAGGATTAAGACATTAGAAACAATTGCCCACAATCACACATCAATAGGAGAAATCGACATCCATGAATAATAAACCTAGATAGTAATTGTGTGAACCCTGATTTCCCAGATTGCTTTAGATATTGATAGAACCACACGTTAGATTAAGTCTGCGACTTTATTTCTTTTTATTTGTTAGTTTCAACATCACTCTTTTAATTGATTTGCCTAGATAATCATAAGTTGTGACATTAGGTAGTATTTATTTCCCTTGTTCCGTGGATCGATCTTGATTAGACTACTACACTACATAGTACACTGTGCGCTTGCAGTTAACAATTGTTGCGTTTACTCGTGAGTTATTTGCGTGCCGTGTTGTGAATTGATCAAGAATTATAAATTTGAAAAAGTCACGCGTAAATAAAACGCATTAGTGCCATACAGATGAATAGTGCAAATACGATGAACAGTACCGTATGTATGAGTAGGGCCGTATAAATGAACAGTACTGTGTGTGAACAGAGTATTTGTATTGGAATAGGCCTTGCTCCGTGACCAGTTGTTGGTCCCAGTGGCACTATCTTGCGGAATAATGATCAACTAAAATAAATGGCACACAGTATTTAACGTGGTTCACCCAAGATTACTGGGCTACGTCCACAAATCCGATCCCACAGAAACTTCCACTATAAAAATAGTAGGCTTACAAAAGAGACTTCCCTAAAATATAGGGGTGCAATAAAACCTAGAGTCTACCCAAATTAGTGCCCCACAAGGTGTTTCCCAAGTGTTTTTCAAAAATACCCAAAAGATATTTTCCTATTTTGACATTCCCTAAGAGAGGATAAGAAAATATTATGTATATTTTCTTCCCCAAAAACACTCCCTCTCCCTCTCCCTCTCTTTTGTTTCTTTTCTATGTTTTTTGCACTCTGAATTGAGATGCAATTGCCAGCCTGCCATTTCCTTTGTCAAAGGACGGTGCCTAATATTGTGTGCTGCTTTCCTTTTTTTTCCAAACTTTTTCTTGTTTTAATAGACAGTGGGCCCCATCCATGTGGAGCAAGCTCACGCCTAACAACATTGTCGGCCACCCGATGATGGCAATTAATAGTACTGGCCAGGGGTAAAGAACCATTGCATCATCACAGAGGCGGTGTTCGGGTTGGTCCTCAACGTAATTGGGAGAGTAATGTACCTTTAAGGGTTACCTCCGAATCAAAAAAACCGTATAGAGGCATACAATCGGCATCGAGCATTTATCTAACACATCATTCGCTTGAGGGTATCAGAGTAAAGAATGCCGACACCACTACCTTCTTCTACTAGGATTTTGGCCACCTCATTACCTGTTATAATCGCCATGATGATGAGGGCATCCTTATAGGGAACCATGAACTTTTTGCATGTCCTTCCTGAAGAAGATGATTGGCTCGTCCTCCATTATCTCTCCGCCACGGGCACGCTTACAGTACTTTTCATCAAATTGTTTTTGCTGTCAGGCCCCGATGAGGGTACGAGTGGAGATTGTGGCGATCTGCATCACGTCACCATTTGCAGCCTCTTCTCTTGTAGATGGTGAGGGCAGAGGTTTCTCAGCAACCACATACTAACAGAGCTTCCCCCCTGAGCGAGCCACTCTAAGAAGCGTTTGAACTGGATGCAATCGTTAGAATAATGTCCGATGTCTTGGTGAAATGCACGACACCGAGAGGGATCCTTCTTTTACTTGACCCTCATTTTGGTGGCCCAACTGATATAGGGAGCATTTAGGATCTTTATAAGGACCCTCGACGGAGTCGTGTTCAGAAGAGCAAACGTCGTTGACTGAGCAGTCATCCAACCACATTTTCGTGAGTCCCTTCACTTCCCTTTGCCGCAATCAGCGTCACGTTTATGACTTAGTGGTGAGGCACCTAGGGTTGCAGCAGTGGGTGCGACAACTACCGTTGTGGCTACTTGTGCAGATGTTGCTGCGAATGTAGGATGAACTGCCCCCATGTACTAGATCGCAAGCTCACGATTGATCTTCTTGTGAATGATCTGGCTCAGGGCGCCGTGAGCACCACCCCGCGACCTGACGTTAAAAACATGGCAACTCGAATGAGATCGGGAAGCATGCTAGGAGTCGCACCATGCGCCTTGCCCGGTGATCTTGGTGAATTCCAACGGCCTGCAATTTGTGATCATTTCTCCTAAATGTGTTTGAATTTATTCAGCTAAAGCAGAGGGAACCGGTACGATGATTCTCGGGATAAACGAATTATCCGCTTCCCAAAAAATATCATTCCAAGACACATTGCCTGACGCAACTAAAGGAGTCACAATGATTCACTTAAAACCCGACAACCTAGACAGAGTATGCTTGCACGGTATTCACACTTTGACTAAATTTATTCTTAATCATTCCTCATTTCAGAAATTAACTCAATTTGTGAACTGGGTGTTCAAAATATCAAGTCGGTTTCTCGAGGAAAAGTAACCGAAAATTTGGATAAACTCACGAGATGCATGGCACCAGCATCGTTCTTGATATTTCCTTAATCATAATAAATGAGGAGTCGCCACCTAAGGTTGAGAAATTCTATGGTACTCAATGGAGAAATTCTATGGTACTCAATGAGTACCATGTCAGATCCTACAAGTTATATCAACTTACCATTTTTAATAGCCAACTCATCATCTAAAATAGCCAACTCATTTTTATGAAATATTTTCTTTTAAATTATTTAATAAAAATTTCCTTTTAAAACTAAAAATCTTTACTGTTTCTTCTACCTATTTTGCCTTCCGCCGTCGGCCTCTCCTCTTCGACGACTATTGTCCTTGTACACAAGATTAATCAACCACTAGCAGGGCAACCCAAGATTCATCTACTCTTCTCAAATCAAATAATAACAATATGGAAAACAATACTTTTGTCGATCCAGAGGAAGAAAACAAAACGGAACTCTACATATCCGACACTAAAATTTACAATCTATCAGAGACAAAGAAAAAAAGAGACCTAGCTCTATTAAATCTTGGCCTTTTCTTAACTGCTTAAACTCCTTTTGGGGGTTTCATCACTTTTTCAGATTTACTAGAAAATAATACAGTGATGGAGTATGTGTTTCCAACCAGCAGAATCGATGAAGTTGTGAATAAGAATAGTCTACTCCTGAATAGTTATGTTCCAGATTCGTATTTATCTGCCGCTGGTGGCCATTTAGATGATGTTATGGTCAGATTTCACATCCTAATTAAAATCCCGGGTTGATAACACCAGTTCTGCAAATATACTTGCAGATTTACAAATTGGCACATGAAGTGATGGATACAGAAGCAAGGCAGGAGATGGCGTTGGTGAGGACGAGGTCGGTGGTGGCACCACTGTAGAGGCGATAGCGTCGTAGTAAAAGAAAGAAAGGAAAAAAATTGTAAGGATTTTTTATTTTTAAAATAAAATGACATGCCTATTTTAGATGATGAGTTGGCTATTAAAAATGGTAAGTTGATATAACTTGTAGGATCTGACATGGTACTCATTGAGTA
>JAKUCV010003222.1:24104-115817 GCA_028386065.3 Turnera subulata | reverse complement strand
TCTCTCAAGAACAAGTGTGTGTGAGGAAGAAGATGAGCAATAGTGATCTGATCACTCAACCCTCAAAGGCATAATGCATTAGTGGAGTTAATGGCCAACATGGTGGTCCACTAAGCAACATGATTATGTCTCCACATAATCATGTTTCCCACTAAGCATTATCAACACAACTCAGCATGTTTAGGTTCAAAAATCTGACATTTAGTGAACCAAACCAGCCCAAAAACGACCGCGGTCCAACCATGGTCCAACCGCGGTCCAACAATGGTCCAACCGCGATCCAACCATACCTTGGTTCAACCGTGGTCCAACCACGGTTCATCCACCTGCTCGTATCAACGGCTGTATGTGTGTGACCCTGCAGGCACTTGTACGTTCGGCAATAATCGTAAAGTCTCATTTTACAATTATAAGCAAAGAGCGGCGTCTAGCAACACATCATTGCCACCCGAACGACAAGATCAACACTGATTCCACGTGCCTCGGAACATGTCATCGTCCTTTCGTCCCATTATCAAGATTAAACACGAGACATGGAATATGTCAATCTCGCATATGTTTAATCTCGGTTTCTTGATCCTCGAGTCAACCGGTAAAACGGATACCAATGATATCATATATCATTATCCGAGCATGGCCATGCATTTACGGTTCAACTCTATCAAGAAACACTCAGATAATATACCCGTTATATGGGTTGGACGAATCCTCTATGGATCATACAAAACCCACTACACACTCATCATATACCCAATGATTACCCTTACGTCTTTCCAGTTACGGATGACCAGGAATAATATCAAAGCATATGACTCACATGTTGGGAACCTTGATGATCACAGGTCTAAGGACAATATATTATAAGAACCGCTATCGACAAAACATATAACGTTCCATGTAGCGTTCTTATGTGGGTCGGTCCAGTCCACAAGTTCTCTAACTTGTACCCGTATGTTGAATTCATATCACATATAAACTCTCAACATACGCTAGTCTTAATTTATTATTACAACCCATCCACAATAATAATCGACTAGGGACAATTTAAGAATATGAAATATTCTAGGGTTATAAGTATGTGCAAGCGTTTATTTCATAAACGATACTTATTGGAATAACCTTAATGTGTATACACGACTATATACGATCATCCATTGAATGGCTTTTGGGCATATTACTAACAGGGCAGTTGATCCTGGAGGTCAAACAGGAGGCTGACATTCTGGCGCAACTGCGCCCCAAGAGTGTCTTGCAGTGTCTAGAATCGGGCATCAAAATGTTGCTGGAGCGTCACCAAGTCCGTAGCAGTGGCCGCTGGAGTAGAGGAGGAACCAGAGGCAGCGGCCGCGGGGGCTGAACTCCCAGGAGCAGCAGGCGCTGGCGTAGGCTTTTTATTGGGGAACAGACCAAGGAACTTGAGAGCCTCGGTCTGTTCGCACGTAGTGATCTCCTTAAGCGCATCATACTTGAACAGATCAACACCAAAATACTCTGCCAGCACTGTGATAAAGCCAGAACACCCCAAATAGGTCTTCTTTAAATGGTGTTCAAAACGGGCAAAGAGGTAGCTGCCCACATTGATCGGTCGGCGATGAACGAAACACCACAGGAAAAACAATCCTAGCCACCACTGTCTTGCTACTGCTACGGCAAAAGAGGATCCGAGCCAAAACATTATGCACATACTTGAGCATGAGAACCTTAAGAGCTGTGCCAGGGGAGTAAGAGGGACTATACTTCAGCCCGTCAGTCGAGATCTCAGCCCATGCTGCCTGGGCAATATATTCTGGCGGTGGCGCCCTCAGCCCATCATCCGGAAAACCAAACAAAGCGTTAAACTCCGACAGTGTCATGCTGTGAGTGCGATTGTCCAACCGAAAAGAGATGGACTCCTCTATGCCAGCGGCGCTGTCACCCGAGATAGGCGTGAAGCTCCCATAGAACTCATGGGTCAGCGCCGGATAGCTGGACTGATACTTCTCCGCAAATTCAACACAACCAACAGTTGCAAAAATATCGTCAATAAGGGGTGAAAATTTATAGGCTTAGTGGGTACCCTTATCGAAGAATCTGGTATTGAGGACCTCCTTGGTGGCTTGCAGCGTATGCTGTTCACGGTGGGCGTTGCTGACGAATTTAATCGCCACTGGTGGCTTGGGAGCAGCGAGCGCGGTTTTGACAACCTCTTTGCCAACGCTCGCGAGTTGCTTTCGGCGGTCGCTGCGCCCGGAGGCGGGTGTCACGGAGCGCTGCTGGCGTTTGGCCGGTGGAGAGGAATCTGAGGATGGGCTCCGGTCCTTGCTCTTGATTGAAGGGGAGGACTCTGAGACCTTGCGCTTGCCCTCGCGCTTGGTTGAGGTGGCGCGGCTACTCCAGGAAGCAATCTGGGTGGCGGTGCGGCTACTCTTGCGAGTGCCAGTGCTGCGAGCAGGGAGTGCAGCTTCAGGTGGGGTGGCCTCATCGCTGAGATTCACCAGCTCATCGCCCTCCTGTGGGAGAGAGTGGCGTGATGGGGGCAGTGTTTTGCCACTAGGGGAGGATGAGGCATCAGATAAGACGGGTGTAGGGGGATTGTTGGTGTCGGTGAGTGGTGTGGTGGTAGTGAGTGGGGTGGTTGGTGTTTGGGTGACTGCAACAACAGAGGTGAGGGTGGCTACTGTAGCAGTAGGGGTTGTGTGTGTGGTTGTTGGGGCAGCAGCGATGATGGTCTGGTGGGTTGTGGTGGAGTCGGAAGACAGTAGGGTAGTGAAGGGAGGGGTGGTGGAGATTTGCTCGCCGTCCATGGCGGAGGAAGTATAGGGAGGAGATTGGGGGTTAGGGATTTGGTGAAGATGGGAGCGGGTGTGAGAGAGAGAAAGGAGAAAGAGAGTGTAGGCAGCGCGTTTATGGAAAAAAAGGAGAGGTAATCATAGTGTTGGTGGGCGTGTGGGTGTTGGAAACTAGAGAGAATATTGGGGGGTGGGTATGGTAGTGGGGAAGTTAAATTGAGAAGAGGGAGGAACCGTCAGGATTAGTGCACCCCCAAAATCAGCAACCCAAAATATCTGGAATCCCAAATTTTCTGCCCATGATGACACTACTACCTGAACTCTGTCTGCTGCGAAATTTTTGTCTTTCGTCCCCCAAACTTATATTTTGGCATGAGCTTTCATGTTATGAAAAATGCATGGATGCAAGGATATGATGGACATTTAGCACGCAAGGTGGAAGAAGCACTCAACAGGACATGCAGAGCAGAAAAATAAAAGAAGAGTTTAGGTGGCTTTTCTGGATGTCAATGCGTGCGAAAATAGCAGCAGCGCTTGCTGTAATCCTTCAAATCCTCGTCTTTATCGTATTTTTTTATTTTTCTACTTTTTAGGGCTGCAAAAGAACAGCAAACAAAAACCAAACAAAGACAAAGTAATTGGGATGTACTAAAAACATTAAAACTTACCCTCGGGTTACCTCCCAAGCAGCGCTTCTTTTACGTCTTGTAGCTGGACACAAAGCAGATCACTCAACAGCGGGCGCTGCTAGTGGAGCAACCAGCGGCTCATCAATCGAGACGGTTGGAAAATAGTGCTTGAGCGGCTGGTGATTAACTTTGAAAAGGGGATGGTCCCCTTTTTGGATTTCTACAGCACCATGTGGAAAAACAGTTACCACCGTGTAGGGTCCTGTCCAGCGTGAGCAAAATTTTCTAGGAAAGAGCTTCAGCCAAGAATTGAACAGCAGCATCTGTTCACCCGCCTTGATTTTCCTTCTGATGATGTTCCTGTCATGCCACCTTTTGCACCTTTCCTTATAAATTTTATTGTTCTCATAAGCCTCAAGGCGTATTTCTTCAATCTCATAGAGCTGGAGCTGCCTGGCAGCGCCTGCGGCCTTGTCATCGAAGTTAAGGGCCTTGATTGCCCAATAAGCTCTATGCTCCAACTCTACTGGTAAGTGGCAGGGCTTCCTATACACCAATCGATAAGGGGTGGTGCCAATAGGGGTCTTGTAGGCCATCCGATAAGCCCACAACACGTCTTCTAGCTTCATGGACCAGTCCTTGTGGGTGGTGCTGACAGTTTTCTCCAAGTTACGCTTGATCTCCCTATTAGAAACTTCCACTTGACCGCTGGTTTGAGGGTGATATGGTGTTGCAACCCTGTGTGAGACCCCATAATGCTTCAATAGCGCCCCAAATAGCTTGTTGCAAAAATGGGATCCTCCATCACTAATAATGACCCTTGGAACACCAAACCGTGTGAAAATATTCTTCTTTAAGAATCGAGTAACAACAGAGCCATTCATTAGTTGGAGATGCAATAGCTTCAACCCACTTGGTCACGTAATCTACCGCTACCAGGATGTACTGGTTGGAATAGGAGGAAGGAAAAGGACCCATGAAGTCAATACCCATACATCAAAGGGTTCGACAAACAGCAGCCCCTATTGCGGACCTTCATGGTGCTGGGAAATATTTCTAGTGCGCTGGCAATGATCACAAGACTTCACAAATTCTCGAGCATCTTTGAAGATAGTCGGCCAAAAGAAACCAGAGTGAAGCACCTTGATTGCCGTCTTCTGAGCTCCATAATGTCCTCCATAAGGGGTCTGATGGCAACTGGCAAGGATAGTCTTGTGGGATTCTTCAGGTAAGCATTTACGAATAAGACCATCTCCACAGTGTTCGAACAAGTCCGACTCATCATAGTAGTAGTGCTTGATATCAGACAAGAATTTCTTTTTTTGATTGTAGTTGATATCAGGGGGAAAGACACCACATACTATGTAATTCACATATTGTGCATACCACGGGTAATCGGGTCTGAAAGCAGTGGCAGCGGGTCGTGTTGCCCAGACAGCGTGCACTACAGCCACTAATAACTCATCCGACAATTGATCATTAATAGGGGGCTCATCCAATGGTGAATATTCCCGATCTAGAACAATGCGGGAAAGATGATCCGCACCCACATTTTCTTTTCCCTTCTTGTCTCTGATCTCCAAATCGAATTCTTGAAGGAGAAGGATCCAGCAGATGAGGCGGGGCTTAGCTTCCTTCTTGGTTAAGAGGTATCACAGAGCAACATGATCAGTATGAACAATCACTTTGGACCCAAGAAGGTATGATAGGAACTTTTAAATAGCAAATACTACGGCCAGCAGCTCCTTCTCAGTAATGGCATAGTTGAGCTGGGAATCGTCCAGTGTACGGCTGGCTTAATAGATGGCATGGAGCTTTCCATCTTTTCGCTGCCCCAGTACAACGCTCATAGCATGGTCGCTGGCATCAGTCATGATCTCGAAGGGCAACGTCCAATCAGGTGGCTGCATGATTGGTGCGGTTACCAGCGCCTACTTTAACCTGCAAAAGGCATCTACACAAGACTGATCAAATACAAAGTCGACATCTTTATTAAGGAGGTTCGTCAAAGGCTTAGCAATCTTTGAGAAGTCCTTAATAAAGCGTCGGTAAAAACCAGCATGCCCAAAAAAACTACGAACAGCGCGCATTGTCGTTGGTTGAGGCAATTTTTCAATAACTTCAATTTTTGCTTTATCAACCTCAATACCACGAGCTGAGACTAAATGTCCTAGTATAATGCCCTCTCTTACCATGAAGTGACACTTCTCCCAATTAAGCACAAGAAGAGTTTCCTCTCAACGCTGAAAGACCTTGGTTAGATTTCTTAAGCAATCATCAAATGAAGTTCCATATACAGAAAATTCATCCATAAACACCTCCATGATGTCCTCAATAAAATCAGAAAATATGCTCATCATGCAACGCTGAAAAGTAGCAGGCGGATTGCATAAACCGAACGGCATGCGCCTGTATGCAAACTTACCGTATGGGCAGGTGAATGTTGTCTTCTCCAGATCGTTTAGATGGATGGGAATTTGGAAAAACCCTGAATATCCATCCAAATAACAAAAGTGTATGTGTTTGGCCAGCTGTTCCAGCATTTGATCGATAAAAAGGAGAGGGAAGTGATCTTTACGGGTGGCGCTGTTGAGCTTACGGTAGTCAATGCACATGCGCCACCCCGTCACTGTTCGAGTAGGTATCAATTCATTGTTGGCATTGCGAACCACTATCATCCCTCCTTTTTTAGGCACCACATGCACTGGACTCACCCATGGGCTATCCGAGATGGGATATATGATGCCAACGTCAAGAAGTTTGAGGATTTCCTTCTTAACCACCTCCTTCATATTCTCATTCAACCTCCTCTGATGCTCAAAAGTGGCTTTGAATCCCTCCTCTAATGGAATGCGGTGCAAACAGAGAGAGGGGTTGATCCCCTTGATGTCCTTAATGGTATAGCCAATCGCAACACGGTGCTGTTTGAGGACGGCCAGCAAGGCGCTGGTCTCATCTGCAGAAGGGTCAGCACTAACAATAACATGATATGAATAATTAGAACCAAGGAAATCATACCTGAGATGTGATGGAAGGGGTTTTAGTTCCACCTTTGGTACGGCGGGTTGAGGTACAGCGTCCGCTGCAGCTTTTTTTGTGCCAGTGTCGCACTAGAGTACCTCAAACACCTGCTGGGAAGGATGCAGAATAGGGGCAATAGATAACTAATGTGCTACATCTCCCACAACAAGGTCTTCATTTTCTGGCGCTGCACTTGTCGCCAAACAAACCAACAGCATGTCGTCAGAATGCACAGCTGGCGCTGTCTCCGTGATAATATCTTCTAGATCATCCTCCAGGATCCGGACCATGTAGCAGGAATTAGAGGGGACTTCAGACTTTAGAGCTTTCTGTACATTGAACTCCAATGTCTCCTCCCCAACGCGTAATTTCACACTCCCATCTCGAGCATCAAGGAGCACGCTCGCTGTAGCAAGGAAATGTCGGTCAAGGATGATGGGGGTCTAGTCATCGAGCTTCATGTCCATGATGACAAAATCATAGGGAATATAGAACTTTCCCACCTTGACTGGGACATCTTCAAGGACCCCTACTGGATATTTTGCGGATCGGTCAGCGAGCTGCAGCACCATGCGGGTAGGTTTGATTTCTTCAAAGTCCAGCTGCTGGGCTGCTAATAAGGGCATCAGACTCACTCTAGCCCCAAAATCATATAAAGCTCGATTAAAGTTCTGGGTACCAAATTCACAAGGTATGGAAATACTTCCTGGGTCACCCAACTTGGGGATGTGAATCTGATGCTGCAGCACGGCACTGCAGTTTGCTGTCAGCGCCACCGTTTGCTTTTCACTAGTGCGCTTGTTTGTAAGAATCTCTTTCAAAAATTTAGCATAGGTGGGCATTTGATCCAGAACAGTGGTGAAGGGAATCTCCAATCTAATGCCACTGAGCATGTCCACAAACTTACGATAATGGTCCTCAAGCCTGCTCTTTTTATACACCTGTGGATATGGCAGCGGGGGCTGGAATGGCACTGGCAGTGGTGTCCTCTTTGGCACGGCATCCTGCAGTATCACTGGTTCAACTACTGTATCCTGTTTCTCCTCGAGTTCTGGTTGGGACACCTTAGTTGGCGTAGGAACAGGATTTGGAAGCTTTTTTCCATTCCTTAAAATCACAGCCTGACACTACTATTTTGGATTTTCCTCCGGTTGCTCTGGTAGCCTCCCCTGCGGCTGCTGTTGTTGCTTGGCAAATTGCGTAACTTGATTCTTCAGCATCTTGATGTATGCCTTCAACTGATTTAGCTCTTTGTCCATCCTATTCTGACCTTCAAGCAGCTGCTTCATCATCTGGGTTAATTCTGAGTACCCTCCTTGCTGTCCACCTTGCCACTGCTGCTGCTGTCCCTAATGCTGGTACCCCTGACTGTAGTTCTGGTTGGGGTTTGAATGCCAGTCCTGGTTATACCCCTGGTTGTAGTTATTGTTTGACTGATTTGGGCGGCGATCTATGAAATTTGCCCCCTCGGAATTGTTCTCAAAACACTCAAGGAAAGAGTGAGGGCCACTGCAAATTTCACATACGGTATATTGGGCAATAGGTTGTACCTAAGCTACAGGCTGCACTGGCTTGGTGGTCAAATCTTTGAGTTGATTGGAGATTGCAGCAAGCTGGGCCTCAATATTGGTGTTCTTGTCAACATGATGCACTCCCCTTGCACTGCGGCATGGCTCATCATCATCTTCAAGGTTAAGCATGATTCTTTTGGCATCCTCATATGGTGCATGCTTAAACTTCCCTTCAGGCGCTGCAGCATTGAGAGTGCGCCTATCCTCAGGTGACATGGCGCGATAGAAGATCTCTAGCAGCATTGGCGGGTACACCATATGAGCTGGGCAATGCTGGATCAGATCCTGGAATCTCTCCCATGCTTGCACCACTGTTTCATCATATTTCTGCGTGAAATTGCAGATTTGCCCACGAAGCTCATCCATCTTTGTATCAGGGAAATATTTTCTTCAAGAATGCTTCTTCCATTTGTTCCTAGGTGGTGATGTTGTTCGCTGGTAGAGTTTTTAGCCATCTCTTGGCTCCATCCCTGAGAGAAAATTCGTAAAGAAGAAGCTTCTTGGCATCTTCAGAATACCATTGAATCCTGGTGGTGGCACAGATATCCAGAAAGTCCTCCAAGTGCTGGTTAGGGTCCTCCAGCGTCGATCCTCCAAACTGCTTGTTTTGCACCATTTAAACTAAGTTAGTTCGGAGCTCATAAGGTTGATCATTATTAAATGGTGCTATAGCTCCAGTAGGTGCTGTATGGCGAGGTTGCATAAGCTGATTGATTGGCAGATTGGGGATGTTGGCGAAAGGATCGGCAACATCATGGGCGACAGCGTTCTAATGCTGACGCTGTTGGTTCCTCGGGCCTACAGGATTGATGATATTGCCTTCATCGTTCCTTGGTAGGTCATCCTGGCCGCGTGGGGGGGCTGATGATATTACCATCGGCATCCCGGCCATTGTTAGGAGGATCGATATGGCCCATGGTCGCTGAATCAGTGGTCTTTGTTGCTTTCTGTTGCCTTGCTTGCCTTCGGTTCGCCCTAACAGCGCCTTCAATGTCAGGGATGTGTACAAGATCAGACTTTTGACTCCTGATTTGCATACACCAATCGAGACACTGCTAGAGAGCATACAGCGTGCACTGTCGATCCTGCCACAAGTATACAAAGAAAATCAGAAAACAAAGAAAGCCTAATCAATTTTAAACACTACGTAGTATTATTTAGCGCAGTCCCCGGCAACGGCGCCAAAAACTTGTTCGTGCAAAACCGGTTGCAGGTGCACAGCATTGCTGTAGTAACAAGGTCGAATCAGAGGGACTGCGAAATAACACTGTCCTTAGAGCATTCGATCGATTAGGCTATAAAACAACAAGCAAATAAAAGTATCGATTGGGTGAGGGTAATAAACTGAATAAATTAAAGTAAATAAACAGTAAATAAAGAAACAACATGTACTGGTAGGAAGATGCAGTAATAAAGGAACCTAGGTTGTCCGGGGTTCACTACAGCGGGTGCTGTTTAAGTAATAAAACTATGGTTTGGCTAATTTATTGGTCTACCTTGTAGGGCTCCAAACGTATATCTTCTACAACCAACTGTTCACTGTGATTGTAGACCTACCCTAGTCCCGAACAACTTGCTGTTCGCTACTGTTGCCTGTCCTAAGGTGCAGTAGGCGCTGTACTAGGTGTTGGATCCTCCACTACCCTAAAAATCTCTTTCGACAACAGTTAGGATAGAGGTTGTGTACAGAATGATTAGATTTCCTAACTTCTCCTGTTCAGTGCTTTGCTAGGTCGTCTAAGATGCACAAGAGGGTGATCAGGCCGCATGCGCTATTAAGCCCTCCAAACACGAATCATGGTAACGACGAGTAATAAAAGCCAAAAACATGAATTATTACTCAAACATAACTGTAGCTATTTCTCATAAACCTAGATTAAGGAATTTAGTTCACGAAGAAACTAAAAACAACAAACAAAGTAATAAGCGACAGCGAAATGCTGTCAAATTATGAACCTAAAGTCTTGACTTGCTTCAATCAAATTCTTCAAGCTCCTTCTGCTCTGAAAGCTGTGTGCTCTGCTCCAGAAAAGTAGAGAAGTCCAAGATCCCCTTACGGTTTTTGTTCTTTTCTATTTATAGAGAACAAATCTTTTGTTAAAACTCTAATTCTTGAGGAATAAGTTTTCTTCTCAAAACCTAGCAGCAAAAGGTCTCCTTTCCTTCCAAGGAGTGTCTACGTGATCTTCAATAAAATCTCCTTGAATTTTGGCTGCAAGTCTCCGAATTAATTATAAAAATCTCCTTGACTTTGACGCAGCGCCGCTGTCAGGTTGGATCTGGGCGTTGTTGCTGGTGCATTTTGAACTGGAACTGGGCATTCAGCAGCGCCTCGCTGTTTTGGGCCAAAATCGTCAAAATCCACTCCAAAAAGGACCTAATTTGCACCTGAAAGTAAACAAGAGCTAGGAAAGAAGGATTTGGTGTAAAAGCAAGCGATTTCCTACCTAAATGCATGAATTGATGCTAAATGCAAGACCAAAAGACTACAGTGTATGCTGTAAAGGTGTGTAATTTCATGCTCATCACCACGGCAGCGACGGCGACATGTCGAACGCGCTCTCCGTTCGGGCAGCCCCGTCGTGGTGATTGGTGGTTTTCTGGAGAGGTGATTCGGACGTTCTGGTGCTCGTCCATACGGCAGTGACGGTGGCTCTTCAGGCTCTGTTTCCCTAGATCTCACCGGCTTCTCTTCCGGCGGCTTACTTCTTCTCGGATTCCTCCGGTTATGCTGCGGATGCAAGTGGGGTCAACAGGCGGCGGCGGCTTAGTGCGATAGATCCAGTTCGGGATTATCTTTTTTCACAACGTCTCGTCGGCGGCCATGGTGGTTTAGCTGTCGAAAGTAGTTGAATACGGCTTCATTTCGCCGTTCCCCGGCTTAGAGGTTTCGTTGGGTGCACAAGATCCGGCTTGGTAGATTTCTTTGCAGGGCTTCCCCTACTGGAGGACTTGCTTAATCGATAGGGTTCTTATGTTCTTCCTCCTGCTACTGCTTTTGTTGTTGTATTTTTTTCCTTTTTAAACAGTGCTTTTGTTGTTGTTTAGGATCCATTTCAAATTCCTTAGTAGCGATTTCCTTATTGTTTTGAAGGTTTAATGTGTGAGATATGGAAATGGATAAATGGGAAAGGAAATAAGAAATTTTTGTTTATTATCTTTGTCCAGATTTTTCAATAAAAAAGAGTAGGAATTAAGTTATAGTTTGAGTAATTACTATCATATACATGTACCAAAAAAATTATTATCATATACATTGCGGTTATAATGTGTTTAGTTAGTAACTATACAAAATTATTTCATTCTCATCTTTTTTAAAATAATCCTGTTAAAAAAATTCAAAATAAGTTATAAAAAATTGTTGAATATATTTAAAAAATATGGAGATAAATAATATTTTCAGTCAAATGTATTAGTTTACTTGGATATTAAATTAATTACATTAAAATAATATGATTGGTTAGGTTAATTAATATAATAATTTATTTAGTTTTTTATTTTTTTTGGATATTAAAATAATGAGATAAAATGATTTACTTTGATTTTTTTACTATAAAAAACATTCATCTCACACTTTAAAAATATATTTTAATTTGAGACCCCCCCACATGCCACATGTCATCTTCTTACTGGTCCACCTCAATCAAGGGCGCCAACCGGGCGCGGGCAGCCACGTGGCGCGTCCACCTCAGCCTTCAGCACACGCCAAATCGAGTGAATAGTGCTCCAATTTTGACTTTGGGTGAATTGAGTGGAAATTGGATAACTGAGTACCTCAATTGGTTGGAATGTGGTAGATTGGGAAAGAAATTGACATTTTTGTAACACAGGTTTTGAGTGGTTTTGGATAATTGAGCCCAGAATCAAAATTGACTTAGCCTAATCAAGAGTTATGAGGAGTGGCTCAACGCACAATTTTGTGGCAGTATAATGGAAGCATTTGTATTGCTGAAGTTGATATACATATGATGCATGTGTGTGATTGTGCATTTTAACATGCATTCGCTGTTGACATGCTGCTACTGTTAGTGTATTTGTTTAATTTGTTGCTATAAATAGTGATTTGGTAGTACAAGAGGATTAAATATGATTTTACTAGATTTTTTGTGACATATTATAATAGTTTAATGTACGGGGAACGGAATTTAAACAGAAAAGATACACTTCCGAGCGGTATGTGTAAGTGTTCGGGCATGCAAACTTGACAATCAAGTGCAGCGGAAAGACCCGGAAACCTTGGAGGATCCAAGTGAAGCAACCAAACTGAACAACAAAATTGATCATACCTGAAACGGTTACGATCTTTCACCTAACTGAAGAACCGAATCAGCTAGAGCTGGAAGAATATCCTGCTCCTCTACGGTATCCACACGAACCGTGATGACTAGCCGGAAACCGTCACACGAACTCCAACCTGAGCTCTCCCGAGACGCGGTACTAGCTGCGGAATTCGGGAGCTTGAACTTGTGGTGTTTTGGTGTTCTTCCTTCTTTCTCAAAGAAGAAGAAGAGAGTGTGTGTCTATAAACTCAAGTCTTACTCAAGTTTTCTGGTGTGTAGCGTAGTGTTAACCTAAAGCTCTCAAGTCTGACAAACTGATCACTCCACACTTGATCACACTTACACATAATGCATTAGTTAATTAGACTAATGGCCAACACTATGGCCCAAAGGTAGCATGATAATGACACTCACCTTCTTTTGTCTACCACTAATGCATTATCACAAATCAACACAACACAACACTAAACCTGGTTCAATAATTCAGATAATTAGTGAACCAAAACGACCCTGGTTCAACCACAGTCCAACCATAAACCGGTTCTACCACGGTCCAACCATGGTTCAACCACCTGTTCGAATCAACGGTTCTATGTGTGTGACCCTGTAGGCACTTGTAACGTTCGTGAATAATTGTAAAATCTCATTTTACAATTATAAGCAAAGAGCGGCGTCTAGCAACACATTATTGCTACCCGAACGACAAGATCAATACTGATTCTAAATGCCTCGGAACATGTCATCGTCCTTTCATCCATTATCAAGATTAAACCGAGACATGGAAAACGTCAATCTCGTATAAGTTTATTCTTAGTTTCTTGATCCCAGAGTAAACTGTGTAAAACGGACACTCATGATATCACCATATCATATAATCCGAGCATGGCCATGCATTTAACAGTTCAACTCTATCAAGAAGCCCATCTGATAATATACCCATTATATGGGTCGGACGAATCCCATCTTGATCAATCAAAACCCACTACACATTTATCATATACCCAATGATTACCCTTAAGTCTACCCAGTTACGGATGACTAGGAATAATATCAAAGTATATGACTCACATGATGGGAACCTTGATGATCTCAGGTCTAAGGACAATACATATAAGAACCACTAATGACAATCATATAACGTTCCATGTAGGGTTCTTATGTGGGTCGGTCCAGTCCACAAGTTCTCTAACTTGTACCCGTATGTAGAATTCGTATCTCATACAATTCTTAACATACGCTAGTCTTAATTTATTATTACAACCCATCCATAATAATAATCGACTAGGGACATTTTAGAATACAAAATATTCTAGGGTTATAAATATGTGCAAGCGCTTATCTCATAATCATATTTATTGGAATAACCATAATGTATATACATGACTACAATCATCCATTGATTGGCTTTTGGACATATTGCTAACAGTATGATACCAATAATCGGAGACCCTTTGGTGAGAATAAATCATCCAACCAATTAAAGGGTATAGGAGACCTTAGCACACCCACTGCGCAACAGTCAAGCCATTCAGGTGCACCATCTTTTGGAACAAAATCATAGTAGGGCTTATACAAGTTGAGGTGGTACGACCTCAGGTTGTGATCCATCAACCTCAAGAAAAAGACCTATCATCGGTACATGAAGGCCGGAGTATCCTCATCCCCTGAGAAACCCTAGGCCTACTACTTCTACTTTCTCCATCAGTCATCCTTACAACCAGACGCGCTCTAGCTTGCCACTTTAGCAGAGATGCTAACACCTATCCTGTACATCTAGTTGATTGTTTGGAGAAGAGATTGAATATCCCTATTTTTCTTGAAGCAAAAAAAAAAAAAGCAAAACCTTTTTTCCACACCCACTAGGCTTCTGTGGTATGAATGAATGCATTCATCACCTCACCAATTCTACTCGTAACCATATGCAAATCCACTGGTACCCACCTCTGGGGTAAATTCTCCACATAGAAGTTGATAGCTTGGTTGTTGTTCATTGCATTTTGTATGAAACTCCGGCTCCATTTGGGGTAAATTCTCCACATAGAAGTTGATAGCTTGGTTGTTGTTCATTGCATTTTGTATGAAACTCCGGCTCCATTTAGAGAAGTGACGGGGTATTTATTGATTCTTTGATGTCAGAGGGGGTTTTTTTTTTATGAATAACAATCCTTTATTGATGAAACAAAGTTTATAGGTATCAGTCATGACACTTGACACTTTTACTTACAAAAAACAATTATCGAACTATCAGTCTAGCCATTACAAAAAAAAAAGCATCCCCGCAACCATCCGAAAAATGGAATGGTAACACAAAGCCGACATCTTAATCTACACCAAAAATGGTTTACATATGTGACCTGATCAAGATAATATACTCTCAGCATGAATGATCAAAGAAGATAAATCGTAAGGGGGGTTTGAGTGGAGATCAATATGTAGCAAGCCGGATAGCTATAGACTATAGTGTATATGTATTTTTTTAATACTACGACTTGATTCTTTACCATTCCCCCTCTCACCACGTCCCCCATGTCCCCACACCTCCGCCACAATAACCACCGCGCCCGGCTACCCATATCAACGCCACCACCGACCCACCCGTCATCATCAACGACAAACATCGATTCTCCAAACACCCAGACACCAATAAACCCTTTACCTCAACACACCTACCAACCACAGACACAAATACCCTTCTTCTCCAAGTGGTCCCCAAAACAGGTCGAGAATGCCATAGTCAACGGCCAAGCGATTAGCATGTACGTAGAAAACATACCAACGGATTGGTCGCCCACAGTCACCTACCGTACCATGTCCAAATATGTTGAGGTCATGGATGTGTGTATCCCTATGAAGAGGACGCGACGAGGACAATGGTTTTGCTTTGTTCGCTTTCGTGGTGTTAGGGACATCAAACAACTGTTGTCTGATGTCAATAGGATTAATGTGGAAGCGGGCCCTATTCGGGCGAATGTAGCGCATGAGAGAACAAGAGCTCGACAATGGCAACTGCCTGTCAGAAGAGATCCTACTCCTACTGCAAGGGGCTTGGTTATTCCCACTAAAACCTATGCAGCAACGATGACACAATCTCAAAAACAGGGTATGACAGATGAAAATATATAACCTGACTGACGCGGCTGACCTGCTAGGTACTACGTTTATCCCTACCTCTGCGACTCTATCGTGGCTCTCACGGTGTGCTGTAGGTATAATTAAAGACCCCAAGGAGATGGATTATGTGCATCATGTATGGGCTCTGCATGGTTATGATGAAGTGGAGGTCTCAGATTTGGGTGGGAACAGTTTCCTTGCATGCTTCCCTTCAAAGGATTCTATGCAACGGTTCATTCAAGTGCCTCCAGGCTGGGTGAGTTTATGGTTTGACTCTTTTATGCCATGGTGTAATGGAGTGCGGGCGGAAAGTCGACGGTGCTGGTTATCGGTTAGGGGGCTTCCGTTGTAGGCATGGTGTCACGATTTTTTGTTCTGTTGGGATCGCAGTTTGGAAGGTTGATTCGAGTTGACTCCTGTACTGAGAAGAGGACGAGATTGGAGGAGGCGCGTAATGAAGTACAGACTACACATGGCACTTTCATTAACAAAACCTTAGGTGTGAAGTTGTCAGAGAAAAATTATGAGACAGCAATGGTGGAATATGGGTCTCGACTGGAGTCGCAGCTTCGGACACATCCAGTTGTAGAGGAAACGGAGTCTGATGACGATGTTTTACCGGAGGAGATGATGGTGGAGGAGCTGGCGGCGAAGGATCGGCATCTAGACAGAAGGAGTTCCCTGAAGCGGTGTCGGACTCGTTTCAATTAATGCCAATTATCAGGACTTCCGTGATTGGCGTTGTGAGTGAGGCTGAATGCCCACAATGGAAAGAATTACTGCCCTTAATTCCTCTTAATTATTGGCAGTACGCAATAATCATGGGAAAATCAAACAGGGTAACGCGCAATTAGGATTGATAAGGGATGCAGAATCAGGTTCAAATTCAAATTGTATACCCACATTCAAATCTTTTGATCCACTGGTCGGGGAGGATGAGGTTGAAGCAGAAACAGATGGGCCCAGCGCAAGCAAGGGCCTAGTTGTACACAGCCCTACCTTGAGCCCTAAGACAAGAGGCATCCACTCTGATCAGACAGGGTACAATACGGATGTTTCAGTGTCTAACGAGGACTCTGTGTCTACTGATGTTCATAAGCGTCGGCTAGATTGGGCAATTAAATCAGGAAGAGTAAGTCGGCCGAGAAAGTTAAGAGGAAAAAGAAGACAGGTAGCCTGACCACCTCTAACTCTTTCACTAATGAGGACGCCAATTATTATGGGTGCAAACTGTGTTTCCTTTGCAGAGCAGGAAGCCAGAGAGACAATAAATGTGGGAGATGCGTTAGTTTGGGAGGTTTCTGGTTCACCACAAGCGCTTGTGTCTATGGCTCAAGAGTTGGTTTAGAAGGAAGCTAGTGAATGGGGTCGCTCAAGAGAACATGTTTAGTCTGCTCTCATGGAATACTAGAGGAGGAGTTTATGGGTCAAAACTTATGCATGTGCGATCTCTTATTCATAAACACTCGCCTTCCTTTATTTTTCTAAGCGAAAAAAAGTCTAATGTCGTGGATGAAAGGTGGTGTCGCATGATCTGGTCTCCGCCTAACCTGGACTTTATGTCTGTGAGTTCAGTTAGGGCAGCTAGTGGTCTAGTTTTCATGTGGGATGATGATGAATTTCAATGTACTAAAAGACTGCATGGAGCGCGCTGGGTGATCGCAGAAGGAAAAATGTTACACTTCCAACATACTTTTAATATTTGTTGTGTTTATACCCCAAAAAGGAGAGGATGAGTATGTGGACTGAGATTTATGCCAGCAAGACCTTGTTTCCATCGCCCTGGTTGATGGTGGGTGATTTTAATGAAACTTTGTGCCCAGAGGAATGGAAAAGTGGGCGTGTGCATCGACGTGAGGCTATGGCACTTAGACGTTTCTTGAATTGTATGTCTTTTCCAGAATTTCCTTTAGAGGGCAGATTCTTTACTTTGGCTAATGACTTTGCAGCAAGCAGGATTGAATCGGGCCATAGCAGAGCCAGAATGGAGTGTTGCATTCCCGTCTCTATCATTGCGGTCGGATAACCGGGGACCTTCTGATCACTGGCCCTTGGTTTTGACACAGGAGAAGGTAAACTGGGGATTCAAGCCCTTCCGGTTTCTATCTTGTTGGTGGAGTTATCCTCAGTTTGAAGAGGCCATCCATGGAAGTTTTGAGCAAAACCTGCCAGGGAAGTTTTGCTTGTTGAGAAAGTTGAGCAGACTGAGGAGGGACCTTGCCCAATGGAACAAACAGGTGTTTAATCATGTTGATAGCGAAGTTAGTGCTTTGCAGAAGAAGGTGGAAGACTTAGAGCTCTTATCAGAGCATCAAGTCTTGACGGATAATGAAAGGATGGACTTGGCAGATACTAGAGCTCTCCTCTCCTCACGTGAGAAAGAAAGAGAAACTTTATGGAGGCAGAAGTCTAGGTTGTCTTGGCTAAAAATGGGGGATCGTAATACCAAATTCTTCCATACTTTTGCTTGTAATCGCGGAAGGAAGAAGTCTATTAGTACTATCAAGGCTGGGGGGTTGAAGTGACTGATCCCAATAGCATTAAACATGAGGCTAGTTCTTTTTTCTCCAATCTATATCAAGATACAATAGGTTTCAGGCCAAAGCTTGGGGGCCTTGAGTTTACAGCCCTTGATGCTCTTTCAGCTATTGGGTTGGAGAGGCCCTTTACCGAGGCAGAGATGAAGGCAGTAGTGTGGGCTTGTGGTAGTAGCAAAGCTCCAGGCCCGGATGGCTTCAGTTTCGATTTCTATAAGAGATGTTGGGGTTTTTTAAAGGAGGACATTTGTGATTTGGTACAGAGTTTTTATGAAACAGGATATTTACCGAAAGGTGCTGCCTCGGCTTATATCACTCTTATTCCCAAGAAGGTTTCAGCCGAAAGTTTTGATGAGTTTAGGCCAATAACATTAATCCATGGGCTGTATAAGATCGTATCCAAAGTCCTAGCGGAAAGAATTAAGTTAGTGATGCGTCTTCTTATCAATCCATGCCAATCAGGTTTCATTGCAGGCCGTAATATCCTAGATTGTCACCTTGTTGCATCTGAATTAATTCACTCTTTGAAGTTGGCAAGATCACCATCAGTGGTGTGGAAGTTGGACTTAAAAAAGCCTATGACTCGGTTTCGTGGGACTATCTTATTCAAGTTATGGTGAAAATGGGTTTTGGAGACCGTTGGATAGCTTGGATTAAGTCATGTCTGCAGTCATCTTCTCTTTCGGTACTCATTAATGGTTCTTCTTCTAAGGAGTTCGGCATGGGAAAGGGACTCAAACAAGGTGATCCACTTTCTCCTCTTCTCTTGTTATTAGCAGCTGAAGGCCTCCCTTCCTTACTGCGCAAGGCCGAAATGCAGCAGTTGATTGTTTCGATTGAGGTGCATGGTTTATCTCCTTTGCTGCTTCAATTTGCCGAGGACACTCTTTTATTCTCCTCAGCTGATAGTGGGGCCGTGCTTAACTTAAAGAGGGTTCTACGATGTTTTGAGTTGTTATCTAGCCTTAGCATCAACTTTCACAAAAGTGGACACGCTGGAATTCATATGAATAACACAGATGTTGAAGACCTGGCGTTTGTTATGTAAGGTGGAGAAAATCCCCTTTACATACCTTTTACCTTTGGAAGCCAATATGAGGTTGTCTTTATTTTGGGAACCTATAGTTCAGAAATTCCAAAAACGATTACATGCATGGAAGGGGCGTTTCTTGTCCTTTGCTGGACGACTTGTTCTCCTTAGGGTAGTGCTATCAGCTTTGCCTTGATACTACATTTCTATGTTTAAGCTCCCAGTTAGTGTAGTAACGAAGCTAGTGTAGATTCAGAGGAGATTTCTTTGGGGAGGTGTTACTGCCACAAAAAAGTTGTGCCAAGTGGCTTGGTCGAAGATTTCTACTGTGAAGGAAAAGGTGGGACTAGGTGTGGAGAATTTGCAACTGAAAAACCAATCGCTACTTTTTAAATGGTTATGGAGGGTTCACCAACCGGGGGAGTGGTTATGGAAGAAGCTTATCTTGGCTAAGTGTGGGATTGAGGGTGTTTCGGCGACACCCACATTCCAAGAATGTAGGGCCTCACCTGTGTGGAAAAATATATTAAGAAGCAGGAATTATAGAGGCCTTAGCAACACAGCTCTAGGGTCAGTTTTACAGTTAGTAGTGGGCGAGGGCTCTTGGCTAAGCTTCTAGAACGATGCATGGTCTGACCTGGGGTGCCTCAAGGAGAACATTCGCAGACTGTATCTTAATTCTACCTTCAAGTATGCTTCCTTGAGGGAGGTGTATGTAGGCGGTTTTTTACAGGAGGATGTGGCTGTTGGGTGGTAACGACCTTTGTATGACTGGGAACGTGAATCCTGCATGTTTCTCCTTGATGTGTTGCTTGGATTGATCTCTCATGGGGACGTGGCAGACAAGTGGCTGTGGAGTGGGGATAGTCATGGGGAATACTCTGTTCAAGGGGGCTACCTTTCACTGTGTGCGCAAGGGCTTCTCCCGCCGAAACCTCTAGTGTGGCTTTCTTTGCCAACCCCCCCCCCCCCCCCCCGTAGTGTTTCATGTGGAGATTACTTAATGATGGTTTAGCGACAAGAGAGGCTTTGTTAAGAAGATAGGTCATTACTCACGAGGAGGTTGTTTGTGCTTTATGTGAGCATGGTTTAGAAGACACTCATCATTTGTTTCTTCAATGTTCAGTGTCCCTGGCTATTTGGCACAAGCTTTGCTGCTGGTGAGTGTGAACATCCAAATTTGACCCATGAAAATTATATTGAGATTAAACTCCAGACATGTTTGAATCATAAGATTGATGAGTTAGTCTTGGGTTGAAGCATGGATAGGGTTTAATTTTAGTAGAATTTATACGTTATAGTAATTAAGACTTTTATATGCCTAGGATTAATGAGACGATTTAATCATAGGATATGTTAAGGACTAAATTGCTAAAATGTGTTTTATCTCATTAAATTTGGGCTTGTTTATTTATTAAACCTAATTATATTTATTCTTGGGTTGAAGATAAATATAAGGGTCGTATGGACTTTTCTTCAGAGTTGCACAGCCCATCAACACCTTGCTTGCAGACAAATTTAGCTCTGCTTTTCGTGGAAAATCAGAGTTAAATCATTCCTTAATAGAAAGAATGTTTTTGGTATGATTTTTGCTCAAAATAAGGAATCAATGTGTAACTAGTCAATTAGGAGATGATTGAGAGGAGTAGTAATCAAGAAAGCAGAGGATTCTGGGCAGTCTAGGGGTTAATTACGCGGTAGGATCAATCAGGGTGGAATTAGGGGAGAATCGGGACCGAAAAATGAAAGAACGGGTGAGACGCGTAGGCGCGAGGGCGGTCTTCCACCCATGACCGCCGGGCCTGGCTGTCATCCACAGGATGACCGCCGACTATGGCGGTCATGCACCCCCAGAAACACGTTTTCTCCCCGATTTTTGCCCGTAATTTGATTCTACTCAGTTTTGGCCTAGATTTTTGGTCATTACTTTGATCATTAAGTTGGTCCGCGCCCCTAGGCTACCCAGAACACTATAAATAGGACCCTCCTCTCACATTTCAAGGGACACACATTCTATTACACAAATACTCTTCATAAAGCTTGGAAGCTTGGAGAAACTCTATCTCTCCATGCTTAAGAAATAGTTCCATAGGCAAAACTCTGGTAGAAATTCGTGGGTAGCATCATCTATTGAAGGCAGCATAGGGGAAAATCAAGAAGAACTCCAAGATTGAGTTGAGGAGTGGGAGGAAATTGTCTGGGAAGCACAACCCAAACCAAGGAGCTAGAGGAGGGCTACAAGAGGTAATCCTAATCCCTTTTTGTCTGACCAATTATTATTGAGATGTTGATGTTGATGATGATGTGATTGTTGTGATGCCATGTTAAGAACTACATGGGCATTGAACCCGGTAGCCGGGGTACGTAGGTGGTTTCTAGTGGTGGAAACTCAAGCCCAATCTTCTTCTTCTCCCTTTTCTTTTTAATATTCAGTTACTATGTGTTTTGGTGCTCACACTTGCACACCTGTACAAGGCATACAAAATGCTCTAATTGCACAAAGTTTCGCCCCAACATGGATGGGTGCCTAACACCTTCCCATCCATGACGAATCCCCGGGTCCAGCATCTTTGGTTCGTTATCCGGTTGCCTAAATGGAGTCACATGAATGGTTTTTTCCCAAGTTTTTGTCCCTTAGTAAAATTTGGGTGGCGACTCCAAAGATGTTGGATGATGGTTATGAAGAAGGTGTAAAGGAAAGGTGAATAGGCCCAAGTGATTTTAGGTCGGGTATTCACAGCTGGAGACTCCACTGGGGACTTTGAGGGTTCTAGAAACTTTGTGCAATTATTGAATTTCTGCATGCCTTTTTATGTGTCATCATAAGTGCCTTGCATTTATTGTAAATGTTGTGAAGCCTCTACCATAAGAGGGCCAGGGGATCCGAGTCCGCTACAATGCTTTCTTTAAGCGATAGTGGCTTGTGTGCGCCGGTTTCTCGCTGCTCATGCAATGATAGGGATTAATGGGCCTTGGACCTCACGCGATATCTTTTATCACATGTGAGTAGGCCAAACTATTCCTTAACGACAGTCTTTTTAGACCCCAACCAGCTGCATACCCTGAGCATCCCATGCATGATGAATCAATAGGTGATGCGTGCATTTGAGTGCTTGTTGTTGTGAGTTCAAGTAGAAATACATGAGGTGCCCCCTCGTTCTTTCCTCCCTAAATAAATCCGGAAAGACATGTGTGAGATAGTCCCTGCGGAGTCGAAGACCTTGAAACCGGTCCTTTAAATATTAGGACAACATGAGTGACGAAAACGGTGCCAAAGTGCCTGAGGAAATTCTGAACTTACTCAAGGATCCGAATATCATGGAAGCACTCCAAGCCCTGAAGAAAGGAAAGATGGTGTCCCCTGGGAGTAATGGGGGACAAGATTCAAAACCGGATGGCGAGCATAATGTGGTGATAGTTCAGGATAGTGATTCGGTGGTGCAAGAATCTAAGGGAGATGGGGAGAGACTTAGAAAATTGGAGGACCTCTAGAAAACCATGAAGAAGAAAGAGGACGATTGGAATTTAGATCGCCTATCTTTGTTCCCCGAGGCCTGTTTGCCTGAAAAATTTAAGATGCCAGATATCGAGAAGTTCAATGGAACAAGATGTCCCACAACCCACCTGAAGATCTATGTAAGGATGCTGCAACCTATGGGGATTGGGCCTGAATTAATGACCCAATTATTCCAAAGAACTTTGTCTGGAGGAGCTTTGAGGTGGTTCATGACCTTGGAGGAGAACAAGATAAACAAATGGGAGGATCTCTATAAAGAATTCCTGAAGCAGTATAACTATAACACTGAGGTGGATGTGACCAAAAGGGATCTCGAGACAACCAAGCAAGAAGTTCAAGAGATGTTTTCCGCTTACATCTCGAGATGGCGTAATAAAGCATCTTTGATGGTGGATAGACCCACAGAAGAAGATCAAGTGCAGATGGTGATCAAGAACCTACAGCCGATTTACTACGATCGCATGGTTGGCAACTATTATGCCAATTTTAAAGCACTCATTGGGGCGGGAATACGACTAGAAGATGCTATTAGCTTGGGAAGGATCAGGATGCCTACGGACACCCCCAGAAAGAGTTTCAATGCACCCCCAGGAAAAAAGCACACCGAAGTGAACCATGTCGCTGTTCAGACCCCACTGCAGGTTGAGTTGAATAAAAGGGAGTTTACTCCCCTCCCTATGTCTATAGGAAAGACGCTGCAGAAGTGTGTGGAAAAGAATTTACTGCAGCCCCTGGAACCAAAATCTGGTCTTCCCTATGGAGGGGACCCTAATAAATTCTGTGGATTCCATCAGGCGGTTGGGCATGCTACAGACAACTGCGTCCAACTTCGGCATGAGATCCAGGATTTAATAGAAATGAAAGAAATAATTTTGCCCAAAAGGCCGAATACTAAGTCAAATCCCCTGCCCTTACTCGGAGAGATCGATGTGATGGAGGCCGATTCCGAACCTGAGCTGCGGTGCTGTGTGCTCGATTTGAGTTGGTATGAAGACTCTGATGAAGAAGTTGATGTCATCACTAGATCGGGAAGAGTGGCGAGAAGGGTTCCCTTTCGCCTAGATGAACCGGAAGAAATAACGGATCCTGAAGAAGACATGGTGGTAAAACAATTGAAGAAGACTCAGGCCAATATCTGTATCTGGAGTTTACTAATGTCATCTCGCCCACATCGAGAAAAGGTACCCCATTGATACTGCACCAGATGCATTGGCCAACATGATAGCTTCAGTAGAAGTTGACAATCAGAAATCCTTCTCAGAAAAAGACCTCCGCTTGGATAGGGAAGCCCATACTAATGCCCTATACATAACCGTTCAGGCCTAGAAAAATCAGATACCCTTAGTATTAATAGATAATGGATCCACCTGAATGTCTGTCCATTAAAAACCGCGGGTTCCTTAGGATTTGGAGTTGTGGATTTCTTACCCTCCCGAACTATGGTCAGGGCTTATAACAATGCCAGAAGAGAAGTGTTGGGCATGATAAAGCTGGAAGTCATCATCAAGCCCGGCCCTTTTTTGGTAGAGTTCCAAGTGCTCGATATCGCATCGAGTTTCAATTTGCTCCTTGGAAGACCATGGTTGCACCAAGCCCGAGCTACAGCCTCCACCTTACATCAGATGTTGCGATTCCCTTACAAAGGGGGGATAGTCACCACTAAAGGTGAAATGGCTGAAAAGAATGTCAAATCGATATGTGGGATTGAAGAAGAAGAAGAGATGTCTTTATCCGGTTTTGTTTTCAAATCTATCAATACCGAGTAAATGACATATTTAGGATCTGTACTATTTCAAAAGTATCGTTTGGGGGTCTGTACTATTTTTTGTCCCCTTTACGGGTCTATACTTTTATTTTTCGTCCCTTTTAGGGGCCTCGGGCAGTCCACGTCATCAGCGTGGCTACTCGAGACCCTTAAAAGGAACGAAAGATAAGAGTACAGACCCGTAAAAGGGACAAGTAATTGTACAGACCCCCAAACAATACTTTTGAAATAGTACGGACCCTATATATGCGAAAACTCGTGTACTAAAAACTACCGTAAAGTCGAAAATGGTCATAACTTCTTGTCTGGAACTTGTTTTGGTTCAAATTATTTTTCTCATTATTATTTTAACATGGTCTAATGGATAGTATCAGTCTCTAGGCTTAGCTCAAAATTTGAAAAATTAGCATAAAACTCGTACGGTAAATTCGAAAATGGCCATAACTTCTCGACCGAAACTCATTAGTCTCCACTCTTCTCGAAATTTAAAAAAATAACAGAAAACTGATGTACTAACCCCTAAGGAAACGACCGGGAACAGGAAAAGGGCTATAATGAGTTATTAGTTCCAGAAGAGAAGTTATAGGGTCCGTACTATTTCAAAAGTATTGTTTGGGGGTCTGTACTTTTTTTGTCCCTTTTATGAGTCTGTACTCTTATTTTTCGTTCCTTATAGGGGTCTCGGGCAGCCCCGCTAATGACGTGAACTGCCCGAGACCCCTAAAAGGAACGAAAAATAAGAGTACAAACCTGTAAAAGGGACAAAAAAAAGTACAGACCCCCAAACGATACTTTTGAAATAGTACGGACCCTAAATATATCATTTACTCATACAATACCATAATGATAGATAAGCCCATTATGAGACCCCCTTATTATGACCCTCTTATTATGACCCATTTGGCAATTCGTCGGTTATGAGCATTATGGGAAAGATGAAATATTTTCCGATTATGGGGTTAGGAAGGAGGCAGCAAAGAGTGTTAGGGGTCCCTGAAATTTCGAGTGCTATGCCACCTTTTGGTTTGGGACATGTTCCAACAACGGCAGAGCTGGAAAAGCAAAAGGTGATGAACCAAGCTAAGCCAGCTGCCCGCAAGAACAAACGGGAATGGGATTTTCCCATGACTCCATACTTCAAAACACTAAATGGACATTTTGTGAAGGAAGAAGAGGACTTTACCTTTTGCGGCTTGATAACATCTAAATGTTAGTGTTTTTATGATAGTTTTGAATGGCTTTTACCATGTATTTTTGGTCGAGTATGTGTATAATCTTTATATTATTGTGTCTTTTCATGCATTGAGTCAATTAGTACTTCAATTTTGCTGATTAATTGTTTTTATCAGGAATTTATCATTTTTATTGAAGAATAGAAGCTTTTTAGCCAAGTTTGGAAACCAAGCCCAATTTAAGAAACTTTTCTGCAGTGAGCACAGCCGACTATTTTTAAGATTTCTGGAGTCCCAAGCATCAAAGTTAAGTGAGACCAATTGGAGACGAAAATAAACTTCCAGAGCTTTCTATGGATTAAATTTTATAATTTTTGGACATGTCTACAAGGAGCAGTAATTATTTTAATCCAGCCCAGGATGCAGATTTTTCTGTGCCGACCCAGGCCTAGTGTTTCGGCGATATCGTGAGCGACAGAAGTCCAATTGAAGAGCTCTTTTTATGGAACAAAAGCTGAGAGAATTATCTAGAACTTTCTAGAAGAGACCAATGCCCAGTTCGGACGTCTTCTAGGAGTTAAGTGGCATCAAAATTTCGGGTCAGAAAACAGGCAAAAGTCCAACTTGGAGTGCAAGTCAAGAATTCAATTTCCATTCAAAGAAGGAGAGCCCCACCGACTTCCAGCAGCTAAAGACAGTATAAAAGGACCCCCTAGGTTGACATATTCAGGAGGCAGAAGTCAGAGGGCGAAGCTCTGCCGAATTGGTTAGTTATTAGGTCACACACACTAGTAGGGTTAGGGTTTTCACTCTTTTGGATCCCCTAGGTGGTGCCGAATTCCTTTTCCAATTTAAATGGCTATTCCCCACAACAATCCAACGTTTTTCCAGCAAGATTTGATGGTTTAGAGACCCAGAATCACCAGTCCAATTGCAGCAGAAATCGTCACTAGAGGAGCACAAGACGACGCCATCATCACCTACACAAATCCGCTACCCGACTTCACTACTCTCTCTTTTATTCGATTCTCTTTCTGTTCAATTGTTTACTTGATGAATTCTTGTGAGATATTGATGATTTGCTATTTTATTATGATGAACTAATTCTCTAATCTAGGAATAGGGATGTAGCCAATTACTTCTACGGTTTTATTATATTTCAATTGATGTTTATTCAACTGATTGTGTTGATTGTTCATTCTATGTGTGCCGAATTTATTATCTACCTTGCATTGATTCTTCTTGATTGCATCATGCGAGAGCTGCGTGATTTATATGATGATACCTAGAAGAACATAGATTGATTTATGCTAAAATATGCGAGAGCTGATAGTTTCTTAGGGTTTGATTGATTGTTTTGTGCTTAATGAGTTTAGTATTGATGCTAGGCTATGCGAGAGCTAGGTAGTAATCTTTGCTGAATATTTGATTCAACATGCGAGAGCTGAGGATTAAGACATTAGAAACAATTGCCCACAATCACACATCAATAGGAGATATCGATTCCGTGCATAATAAACCTAGATAGTAATTGTGTTAACCCCGATTTCCTAGATTGTTTTAGATATTGATAGAACTTCACTTTAGATTAAGTCTGCGATTTTATTTTTTTTATTTGTCAGTTTCGACATCACCCTACACCATCTTTTATTTGATTTGCCTAGATAATCGTAAATTGTGACATTAGGTAGTACTTATTTCCCTTGTTCCGTGGATCGACCTTGATTAGACTATTACACTACATAGTACACTGTGCGCTTGCAGTTAACAATCGTTGCGTTTACTCGTGAGATATTTGTGTGTCGTGTTGTGAATTGATCAAGAATTATAAATTTGAAAAAGTCACGCATAAATAAAACGCATCAAGCTTTTCTGGCGCCGTTGCCTGGGAACAAACGGTTTTAATACTATTGAGATTGCAGCTAGAATACTTTAGGTTTTATTTTTCGCATTAGTTTCTTTTTATTTCTTTTTATTTTATTTATTTTATTTTTTTATTTTTTATATTTTTTTTATATATAGTTGTCAATTTTTGTTGATGCCCAAGACGAGACGCGGTGCTTCATCTAGTCCAATTCCTGAGATCAATCCGGAGATCGAGAGAACATTACACAAGCAACTACGCGCGAACAAGAGAAAGCAGAAGCAAGTCGAAGAGCCTGTGGAGTTTCTTCAAGACACTGAAATAGAAGAGGAAGCAGAAGTTGTAGCAGATAATTTAGAGACAGTCATCATGGCAAAAGAAGGAAACAAGACATTGCGTGACTACGCAACACCGAGTTTGGATATCGTGCAGTCGAGCATTGCAAGGCCAGCGATCAACGCCAACAATTTCGAACTGAGACAGCACTCATTCACATGGTGCAACAGGAACAATTTAGAGGCTTGGATAATGAGGACCCGAATCAACATCTACAGACGTTTACGGAGATTTGTGATTTGATCAAGATCAATGGGGCGACTGATGATGCAATTCGACTTCGCTTATTCCCATTTTTTTTTGCAAGGCAAGGCTAAGAAGTGGTTGAAATCAGGAGCAAGTGGAACATACAAGACGTGGGAGGAGCTTTCCAAGGCTTTTCTTGCCAAATATTATCCACCTGATAAAGCAGCACATATCCGGAGCAAGATTACATCATTCACTCAATACGATGGAGAAAGTTTCTGTGAAGCATGGGAATGTTACAAGGATCTTATTCAAGGATGCCCACAACATGAATTACCTGAATGGCTTGTAATTCAATCTTTCTTTAATGGTTTAAATGAGCCTTTGCGCATGAGTTTGGACGCAGCTTCAGGAGGGACATTCATGGCGCAAGCACCCGATGTGGCGTATCAAAATTTTGAGACGATGGCGAGTAATAGTTACCAGAGCTCTTCACGATCAAACAACAAGTGAGTAGCTGGAGCTTCGGAATAAGACTAACACTGGCTCCCAAATCACATAGAGCTCGCTCAAAGCACATAGTGGAGATATGAAGCCGACTACCATCTCTCTTCAACTTGCGGATCGATCTGTCAAATATCCAGTGGGGATATTGGAGGATATTCCAACCAAGGTTGGGAAGTTCTCTCTACCACTTGATTTTGTGGTGCTCGACATGGAGATTGATTTTCAAATGTCTATTATTCTTGGGAGGCCGTTCTTAGCTACTGCTGGAGCTCAAATTGATGTCCGTGATGGAAAGCCTGCCTTAAGGATTGGGAATGAGAAAATCGAGTGCAATGTCTTCCGTGCAACCGAAGGACCACTTGAAGAAGGCAGTTGTTTCCGAGTTGATGATGCCGTGAAGGAAGTGAGGAAAGTAGCAAGTAGTGACGATCCACTTTTGAATTGTTTGGTGACGAGTGGCACTACTGAAGATGACGATTTGGAGATTGCCCAAAGTGCAGAAATTTTGCAATCCACGCCACCATTGGAAGCGACTGAGGACAAAAGCTTTGAGTTGATTAGAGAAGAAAAGAAAGAAGATGTTCGGAGCGTGCCAAAGGTAGAGCTGAAACCATTACCATCTAAGCTACGGTATGCATTCTTAGGTGCCGACTCCACATATCCTGTTATCATTAATGCCGAGTTGAGTAAAGTAGAGGAGGAGATGTTACTTGATGTGCTTAGGAAGCATAGAAAAGCAATTGGATATTCTGTTGAGGACTAGAAGGGAATTAGTCCTACATTCTGCATGCATCGGATTTTTCTTGAGGAAGGTAGCAAACCGAGCATTGAAAGTCAAAGAAGACTTAATGAGAATATGAAGGAAGTTGTGAAAAAGGAGATTCTTAAGCTTCTTGATGCAGGGATTATTTATCCGATTTCTGAAAGTGAATGGGTAGCCCCAGTTCAAGTGGTACCGAAGAAAGGAGGAATGACAGTGGTCAAGAACAAGGATGACGAGTTGATTCCTACGAGGACTGTTACAGGGTGGAGAATGTGTATTGATTATAGGAAGCTGAACAGTGCTACGCGCAAGGATCACTTTCCACTGTCGTTTATGGATCAAATGCTTGAGCGACTGGCTAAGCATTCTTATTATTGCTATTTGGATGGATATTTGAGATTCTTTCGAATACCTATTCACCCCAATGATCAAGAGAAAACGAGGTTCACTTGTCCGTATGGAACGTTTGCTTATCGACGGATGCCTTTTGGGCTGTGCAATGCACCAGCCACTTTTCAGAGATGCATGCTGGCGATTTTCTCTGACTACATAGAGAAGATTATGGAGGTTTTCATGGATGAATTTTCCATCTACGGGAAGACATTTGAGGATTGTTTATCTAACCTATCAAAGGTACTTACAAGATGTGAGGAGACTAATTTGGTACTTAATTGGGAAAAATGCCATTTTATGGTTCAAGAAGGAATTGTTCTTGGACATTTAGTTTCCGAACGTGGGATTGAAGTAGACAAAGCCAAGATAGATGTGATAGAGACCTTACCTCTACCGAATTCAGTCAAGGCGATTCGCTATTTTCTTGGACATGCCGGATTTTACAGAAGATTCATTAAGAATTTCTCAAAGGTAGCCAAACCTCTTACTAATCTCTTGAATAAGGATGTGCCTTTTGTCTTTGATGAACACTGTATGGAAGCATTCGACAAGCTCAAGAAGGAGCTGATTTCGGCACCCATCATTCAGCCCCCTAATTATTCACTTCCGTTCGAGATAATGTGTGATGCAAGCGACTATGGTTCACTTGTCTTACGACAACGCTGAGATGGGAAGATGCACGCCATTTATTATGACAAGCAAGACTCTAGATGATGCTCAAGTTAATTATGCAACTACGGAGAAGGAGTTATTAGCTGTTGTATTTGCAATTGACAAGTTCGAGAGTTACCTTTTGAGTTCCAAGGTGATTGTTCACACGGACCACGCTGCAATGAAGTATTTGCTCCAGAAGAAAGATGCGAAACCACGACTTCTTCGATGGATTCTTATGTTGCAAGAATTTGACCTAGAGATCAAGGACAAGAAAGGGACGGAGAATTTAGTTGCTAATCATTTATCAAGATTGCAATTGGAGAAAGACGAGAAGCAAGAAAAGGAGAAGCCGATCAATGACGCACTGCCGGACGATTACCTCGCCATGGTCAATGCGATTTCCACAAAGAAACCTCCTTGGTTTGCCGAGTTCGTTGATTATCTATATCGCATGGGATATATTTCGAAAGATGAGAGAAATTATGATGAAGTCTACAATCAAGGCGATTTTCATGGGAGGCGATTCACCGAAAAGCTTCATGATCCACCATAACCGCCCATCCATCCAGTCCAGCTAAGACGACAGTAAAGAAGCGCTGTGTGGGAGGCAACCCACAATTTAAGGTAGTTTAGTGTTTCGAGTCTTTTATTTTTAATAATTTTGTTTTTGTTTATGATTCTATGCAGAATGCAAGAAGAAGGAAATTTTCGAGGAGCGATCAACTACATTGGAAGGGTCAAGACAAATTCTTCTTCAAATTAATCAGAGAAGCTTTTCTTAAACTCAAACTCTTACTTTTCTGCGTAATTTTTGTGATAATTTGCTTGAGTGCTTTGTTGGATTTTATTTGTTTTCGAATCATTCATATACATTTAGCACTTACCCTTAGGTTCCGATGGCAAGCTCATAACAAACTAGGCTAAATTAGAGGAGACAATTTTTATGATTAGTTTTTAGGATTTTCTTTATTTTTCTAGCACCCTAGGATTTTTCACCTTTTCATAATTCATTAAAAAGATAAAAATAAAAAAAAATAGAAAAACACAAAAAAAAACAAAAACAAAAATTTGGGATAGGATATACCGATTAGTGCACCATGGCGCACAAGGAGGACATTTAGCGCGCCCACGGGCTAGCCAACACGCACCTACCCGCGCGCCAACCAGCCCGCAGACGCACCATCGCAACGCACCAAGGCGCACCCAAGACAGCCCACAGGCGCACCAATCGGCACACCAGCAGGCGCACCCGAGGAGGCCCAGGCGCACCAATTGGCACGCCGATTGGCACGTCAGGCGCTCCAACAGCACGCCAAAGCGCGCCCAGCAGCACCAATTGCGCACCGTCCCGAGAGCAAGGAGGCCATGAACCGACTTTGATTTTTGGACCAGCACCCCTTTGCGATTTTTTTTTAGTTAGTCCTACGCCCACCAAAAATATATAGGTTAGTATTCCTTTAGTTTTTAGGATTAGGATTTAGCTTTTATTTTTAGGGATTTACTAATCCTTGGAGAAATAGGATTCCTGGAACACACCCACTTTGAATACTAGTTTGAGGAGGATTCCCTAGTACCCATAGGACTAGAAGTCGGCACCAACACATCCAATTCCACCGCCTCTAGAGCCTATAAATACACGCCCATACCCCCCATATTTTTCCACACCAAAACATTCAAGCTCTAGACATCCATACACCCTAGTGCCGATTTCACTTCCCTAGCACCCATTAGGTTATTCTTTTCATCTCCTACCCTCTTTAGCCCTAGTTCAAGATGACCTTTCCCACAAACAACCCTTGCCGACCCAACTTCACCATCACCGACCATACCCCGCGCTTTATGCCTATGCCTAAGTTTACCGAGTACAATCCGGGATGGATTTCTGAAGAGAATCATGCTAGGTTTGACAAGCTGATTAGGAGACCTCTAATTCCTACGAGGTACATTGATTTTGAGGTGGTTGAATCTTACAATCTTGAGGAGCCGATTGGCAAGTACCTTGCCAACATAGGACTAGTAGATTTTTGCAAGAATAAGGAGCCGTCATACGTGGAGCTTTCTTATGAGTTTCTTGCTACTTTTGGGTATAACGTGGATCTCAAGGACATTCATGATCCTGGCTATGTCAAGTTTCGGCTTGCAAGGAAAGATTATGAGATGAGCTTAATTGATTTCAACAAGATTTTTGGTTTTGATGCCGAAGGATGGTGAGTTCCTAGCTGTGGCTTTAACGCAAGTGTCATGTGGAATACACTTTGCAGTACTTCATATGCGCGCTTCAAAGGCTTGGCTAATGACTTGTGCATTAAGGACAATGCACTGAGGTATTTACACAGAGTTTTGGCACACTCTTTCTTTGGAAGAACCAAAGATGCACACAAGGTGCAATGTGATGAGCTTTTTGTACTCTTTTGCATGGTACACGGGTACTCTTTTGCATGGTACACGGGTACAAACTCAATGGAGGACTTTGGTTGCTGCAGAATTTTACTCATATTTGCAAAGGAGAAGGCGAGATAGCATGTGGAGGGCTGATCACTCATATCGCAAAATTCTTAAGAATTAACCTAGATCCCTACACTTTAAGCCCTTCTAACCCCGCACTTGAAACTGTGCATAAGCATGTTGCCGCAGTAATGGCCCTAGAACTCCATGAACCCATTGATCCATATCCTTTTAGTGATGAAGAAGAGGTTGATGAGGAATGCTTTTGTGTTAGCACACAACCGATCCACCGTAAGCCACCATCGTCTACATCATCCGTGGAGTCCGATTCCTCCAACATCTTTGACTTTCTCATGGGATGGGAAGCTCAAGTCGATGGCATCGCCAATCTCAACAAGACCACCGGAGAATTACTCTCTAAAATGGATAAGTTGGTTGATATTGTTGATAAGTTAGGGAGAGCCATGAGCAGTAAATTGGATGAACAAGAGAAGACTATTGCGCAACTTAAGAAGAAGCTAGAGAACATAGAGAACAAAATTGCCGAGTAGTTTCATGCATCATCATTCTATGTGTTGTGTTTTTATTGCTTTATGTCTTTACTTTTATAAGATGCAGTAAATGCTAGTCATCCTCGTGGCAATTTAAATTTCATGTCAATTGTGTTTAATTTTGGTGTCATGAACACCTAGTGGCAATGCAATTTCGATTTCTCTATCTCTCTTATAGTTGATTCTTACTTTCTCTCTTACTTGGATTATCTTTTGTTATGTGCTATACATGTTTCGATCTAAGTTTGAGGAGAGTGCCTCTCCTATGTGCCTATCTTTTTAACCTTTGTTTCTTTTCTTTCTTGACAATGAGGACATTGTTCGATTTAAGTTTGAGGTGGGGGAACAAATTTTTTTGCAATTTGTTTGTGTTGGTTTGTTTTTGTGTCATTAAAGAGCATGTTTTTTACTTTAATATATTGAGTATGCATATTTTTGATTCTAGATTACTTAGCAAAAAGCCATTACCTTTTTCAAAGATTGTTTTCAAAATCGTTTTCAACTTTTATTTTCAAATTGTTTTTCAATTTTGTTTTTCAATTAAAAAAAATCCAAAAATCGACAAAAAAAATCGAAAAAAAAAACAAAAAAAGATTTTCCTTTGTTTTTCAAATTGTTTTCAAACTCACCATTCTATGATCAAGATGTTTTTGTTGATGGATAACCAAGAGAGTTACTTTAAGTTTTTGGAAAAAAATTTTTAGATGCAAGAAGTTTAATTTTTGATTGATCTTGTGTTCATGCTTAGTTGTGATGAATTCATGCAAATTCTAGCATTCTTTACCTAGCATTTTTTGACACCCTATCCATTATTTTTCAAATTTTTGATGTCAACATATATGTCCTAGAACAAGTTTTCAGAACTTTTCAAAGCGAATTTTTTTTTCATAAATGCTCAATGAAAGAGATGATTTAGGCATTCTTTGTTTAAACCAACATGCCAATAAAAAGCCTACCCTTTATCATTATCCCTTGTTTAACCCCTTTGAGCCTAAATCATGGTAGCTAATTTTTCTTTCTTTACCCACATTTACCCACCTTTAAACCCTTTGAAGCCTTATAGCTACCATTCTTTTCTCTCATTATCCATACCCTATTTTTCAAAGTTCCTTAAGAGATTTTTGTTCTATGTTTTTATCAAGATTCTTTCTATGATAAGTGCAATCTTTTCACATCCAGGAAGGTCTATGCATTGAAGATATTTGCACTTTCAATTGTTTCAAGTATGTTATTGTAACGACCCAGGTAAATTTTTCGTTTTTACCGCGACCGTAACTCCTTTGCATAGTGATTTATCGGAAGGAATTAACCTTTAGTAATTATTTCATGGTAAACCGAGCATCGGATTCTAATTCCGAGTCTCGATTCATACCCCGGATATTTTTACGGAATTTCCGGGACAAGGTAGAATTTTCCGGATTGGTAAAAGTGCGAAAAGACGAAAATGCCCTTAGGTTAAAACAAAACCTAAAGGAAACAAGAAGGGCAAAAAGGTCTTTTAATGAATCAGATTTTTCTGCCAATCATGCACACAGTAACCTCCATAATTCACCAATAATTCACGAATCTTCTTTCTTTTTGTCTGCCAATATCAGTTGTCCTCTACCTCCCCAGATTTTATAAAAAAAAGAAAAACATTTGCTCCCTGCCATCTTCAAGTGAGCCACCAGCTACCAGAAAACCAATTCTTGCCTGCATAATCCCAGAACAACAACTATCAGCTCCTATAATTACTACATATAAAAAAAAAAAAAACAACAAAGCAACAACCCAGCTAAAACGACGTCACACCACCATCTTCTCCTTCCTCTTCATCTCCTCCGTCCGTCACCACCACAGCGCCCCCGACGCCCCCTTCCTCTCCTCGCGCATCCACCGCCCTGCCAAGAGCTGTCACGCCGCCGTAGTCTCCTATTCTCCACCCACTTCGTCGCACCTCGGGACGGGAGCACCGCCGCGACCCTTCCTCCTCGCCGCGCTCCTCTTTCCCTGTGGCCGTGACCGAGCCGAGCTCGTTGCCGGTCACCTCGCCTCTGGCGACTCGACGTGCCGCCCTCTGCCGTTCGCGCCGCCGCCCCACTACGCTGCAGGAAGCTCGCGCCGGTCGTCTTCCTCACCGCGTCGCAGCCGTCCTCATCTCCCGCTGCTGAGTTCGGTTTCGCCGAGTCGTCCGTAAGTGACTCGCTGGTTGCAAGCTAGGCTTATGGCCTGCACTTGGAGTATTGGGTGGGCCTTTGTGCTTGGCCCAGGTTTTGTACTGGGTTAAGCTAAATAGGCCTGCTCATGAGTTTGTGGGTTGGCCAATTTGTCCAATACCTATCTATACATACAATATACTTAACAATCCCAATTTAATTATGATTTTAGGTAGACATGAATATATATTCCGAAAAGTATAAATAAATAATAATTAATAATAATAATCTTGCAGATGTATATAATATCAAGGACATAAATTGGGTAAAAAAAAATATATATATATATATAATAAGAATAGTAATAATTATGCTAGGACCATACTAAAAATGAATTACGGAAATAGACAATAGTAAGTTAAGGACCATGGAGAATATTTCCAACTAATATTAATTATGGTATAACGGTACCATATTAGATAAGTACATGCATATCATTTTGTTGTGCATTTATGTGATTGTGTGATTAATATATCTAGGTGAAGTGAACGAGAACGTGGACTTGGAACCCGAGGGCGAAATTCCCGAGGAATACACCAACTAAGGTGAGGACAAGTAATTGTTAATATTCAGCCTGTTATTCCAAGTTACGGTTTGTTGTTGTTTTGCTGTGTGCCTTGTTGAGTATAATTTTGTGACTATGAAAGTTTGATTGGATGTGTACTGTGATGTTACGTTTGCTATTATTGCTATGAAGTGTGGAAACTGGGTGAACTCGAGATATGTTTAAGGTTGTTAGACGAGTTGAAAGAGACTATACGGGTTCAGTTATGGGAACTTGTTTGACTGTGGGGATTAATAACGGAATCACCTAGACAGTTAGATAATCACAATTAAGTGTTGGTACGGCCAGATGGTAGTCTACTTGTGTATTGTGTTATGACTTGTTTGATGACAGGGAGGACTGCGGGACTCCCGACCGAGGACTGCGGGACTCGGTTTTTGAGATATTGTGATTTGAGATATTTTGGTTTACGGGGAGTACCCTGGGGTTAGCTAACCTGGCTACCAGGCACGGCCAACATTTAGATTGTGATAGGGGCCCTGATAATAAAAATTGGATTAGTTTAACAGGTTAGACCTTAGGAAGATAACCGGGGAATCGTAGAATCAAGTTAAGGTTTTGCCTTGTGATACTTTGTTTGTTTCTGGTAACTTGGTTATAATGGATGCTTGTATATTAATTATTACTTGTGGATTTTACCCGGTGAGCGCTTCGGACTCACCCCTCGCCTACGTGACTCGGTCGCGTAGATTGATTTGTTTTAGTACAGGAACGTGCCAGGCAAGCTGCGGCGTACCCTCTGTCAGATCCGGATCCATACTCCGCTGCGTCTTATCATTGTGGTGTGCTGTTGTTATTTCAAGTCTTCCGCTGCTGTTGTGTGTTTCTTGTTTTTGTTGGATGTTGTTGAGACTGTTTGTATAATAATTACCCCCGTGCTCGGGTGATGTGTGTGTGGGTTGTTATCTTAAGCTATGCTTGGGTTTGTCTTTATTGTGTGACTTGGACGTTGTTAATCCTGTAATAATAAGACGGCCCCGTGTTTACTGTGACTAGCGGTAAATTCGGGTCAGGTTGTTTCATTTTGGTAGCGGAGCGGGCTGTAGGTCCTCGGGTGATTGTTGTGCTTGTTTTGCATAGCTCGCTCCACATGATTAACATATTACATGCATTTTCATATAGGTACCGCGACATGGATCCGGTTGAGGGACACCAGCCTGCTGAACAGATGCACTTGGATGGGGACCAAGTGTCAGTTGACCAACCGCCCCAAGCTGGAGGTGCGCAAACAGCGTATGGTGGAGCACAGGGGGTACCACCTGCGCTACCCATGGAGATGATGCAGATGATGACGCAAATTCTCCACAACCAAACCGTCCGCAACGAAGGGCCGATCGATGATCCGGTCTACACCAAGTTAACCAAACTTGGAGCTGAAAACTTCTCGGGAGCGACAGACCCTCGAGTTGCAGATGAGTGGTTACGTCAGACCACCAGAGTCATGTACAAATTGAGATGCACAGATGATCGTTGGGCGAATTATGCCGCATCTCTCTTTAGGGAGACAGCTACTGACTGGTGGGAATCTGTCACACGGGACATGCCAAAGCCCGTAGTGATGCCATGGGCGGAATTCACGGAGATGTTCAGAGACAAGTACATCACTGACCAGTTCCGAGAGCGCATGCAGTGTGAGTTCCTGGAGCTGCGACAGAACAACATGACCGTGACAGAATATGAGGAGAAGTTTAACCGCCTGTCCATGTATGCGGGAAACCTAGTGGCCACCGTGGAAGCCAAGTGTCAGCATTTCTGGAGGGGACTGCACCCTGACATCAGAGCAATTATGGGGTGTAAGGAGTATTCTGGATACCAGGCTATGGTGAAAGATGCACAGAAGGCTGAAGGAACCTGGCTAGACCAGCAGGCAGTTCGTCGAGAAGCCCGGAAGAGGGCAGCCGCGACAAATCCTATGAACCAGAACAAGAGGACCGCCAGTGCACCAGTAGTCGGACGGGGCCAGAACTCGTCAGCGACGTATGGACGAGGATGGAACAACGACCGCAGAGCTTCCACCGGGGGATGGACCGGGACCAGCGGAACCACCTCTGGAGACAATCGTACCAGAGCTCCTTTGGCCACAGTTAGATGCTTCGAATGCAACGAGTTGGGGCACTACCGATACTCGTGCCCGAAGCTTGGAAGAGCTGGAAATCCAACCCCAACACAGACCGTTCCAGCCTCAGTGGCTAGTGTACCGAGTGGACCTGGAGGTTCCGGACAAGGCCGTGGACGAGGAAACTCTGCTGCACGGACACAGTCTGCAACCAATCAGAGTGTAGCAGTCCCTAGAGCCTTTGTGATCACTGCAGAAGATGATCCTGATGCTGCCCAAGTGATTGCAGGTACCTTTACAGTTTATGATAATGTTGCACATACTTTAGTAGATCCTGGAGCCACACATTCTTTCATAGCTCAGAACTTTGCCATGCAACATAACTGTGAGGATGAGAAGCTAGAACACCCGATGAGGGTTAGATTACCTGCAGGCATTATAGTAAGGTTAGACCGTGTGTGTAAGGACGTACCTTTAGTATACGGCAAAGAGACCTTTCCTGCCCGACTTATTGTCATGAGTATGGGAGGTTTTGATATAATCTTGGGCATGGATTGGTTGTCGAAGTACCGAGCAATGGTGGATTGCCGAGCCAAGCAAGTAACACTGACATCCACCGGAGATCAACCGATTATCTTGACTGGTGTAGGGAGAGCTGCGACCACATGCAGTATCTCTGCTACTCAGGATTTCGGAATGAAGCAGAATGGTCTGAATGCTTTGTTGACTCACGTCACGGGTGAAGAAACCAGGGACCTGACTCCCAAAGATATACTGGTAGTTAAGGAGTTTCCCGATGTGTTTCCGGAAGATCTACCGGGATTGCCTCCCGACAGAGAGGTGGAATACACTATCGACCTAGTACCTGGAGTTACCCCCATCTCTATGGCACCTTATCGGATGGCACCAACAGAACTACAGGAGTTGAGGAAACAGCTGGATGAACTTCTTGAGAAGGGTTTCATCAGACCCAGTACCTCACCATGGGGTGCACCGGTGTTGTTCGTAAAGAAGAAGGATGGTAGCATGAGGATGTGTGTGGATTACCGACAACTGAATAAAGTGACAATCAAGAACAAGTATCCTTTACCAAGGATCGATGATCTCTTTGACCAGTTACAAGGAGCTACGGTGTTCTCCAAGATCGATCTTCGATCAGGATACCATCAGATCAAGATTGCAGAGAAGGATATACCAAAGACTGCATTCCGCACCCGATATGGCCACTTCGAGTTCACAGTGGTACCCTTCGGGTTAACCAATGCACCAGCAGTGTTCATGTGCTTGATGCACTTGGTCTTGAAGGAATTCCTTGACAAGTTTTTTGTAGTTTTCATTGATGACATCCTTATCTACTCGAAGGACAAGAAGGAACATGAGGAACACCTGAGGATAGTTCTTCAAAGGCTACGGGAGAAGAAACTGTATGCCAAGTTCAGCAAGTGTGAATTCTGGCTTGGAGAAGTTTCCTTCCTTGGACATGTAGTAGGAGGAGACGGGATTAAGGTAGATCCCACCAAGGTTAAAGCTGTTCTGGAGTGGGAGCCTCCTAAGAATGTGTCCGAAGTCAGAAGTTTTCTTGGCCTTGCAGGATACTATCGGAGGTTCATTGAAGGATTTTCCTTGATAGCCAGTCCCATGACGAAGCTGTTAAGGAAGGAACAACCTTTCACTTGGAGTCCGAAATGTCAGAAGAGCTTCGAAGAGTTGAAGAAGAAGCTAACCACAGCACCAGTGCTAGCAGTACCCAAGCCAGGAGTGGAGCACGTACTGTTCTGTGATGCCTCTGGACATGGGTTAGGAGCTGTGCTTATGCAAGAAGGTCGGGTGATAGCATATGCCTCCAGGCAATTAAGGCCTCATGAAAGGAATTACCCGACACATGACCTGGAGATGGCAGCCGTGATTCTGGCGTTGAAGATTTGGAGACACTACCTGTTTGGAGAAAAGTGCCGGATCTTCACCGACCACAAAAGTCTCAAGTACAACATGACTCAGAAAGAGCTCAACTTACGACAAAGACGTTGGGTTGAGCTATTGAACGATTATGACTGTACTATCGAGTACCACCCTAGAAAGGCTAATGTTGTGGCTGATGCCTTGAGTCGAAGACGGCCGGATGAAGCCTCCACTACTTACTCGATGTCCGCACTTATCGAGTTAAGGAAGTTGGGAGCTAACCTGACAGTTGATGATACAGGAGCCCTGATAGCACACATGAATGTCAAATCCATTCTAAGAGGATGGATTGTAGAGTTACAAGATGGAGATTCAGACCTTGTCAAGCTTAAAGAGGGAGTACGTAGCGGCAAGGAAGAAAAGTTCCGTATAGCAGAAGACGGAGCGTTGATGATTGGAAAACGGCTTTGTGTACCCAAAGTTGGAGACCTGCGTAACCAGATTCTGGAGGAAGGACATATGACCCCATATGCTATGCATCCAGGAAGTACCAAGATGTATCAGAATCTAAAGAGCCATTATTGGTGGCCTTGTATGAAGAAGGATTTGGCAGAATACTTTGCGAAATGTATCACTTGTCAACAAGTGAAAGCGGAGCACCAAGCACCAGCCGGGAAGATGAGATCTCTCCCGATACCAGAATGGAAGTGGGAGATGATCACGATGGACTTTGTGATAGGGTTACCAATGACTCAAAGGAAGCATGATGCCATTTGGGTCATTGTCGACCGTTTGACAAAGACCGCTCATTTTCTTCCTATCCGCCAAACCGATACCATGGACACCTTGGCGAGGAAATATGTTGCTGAGATTGTGAGGCTGCATGGTATACCCAATTCTATAGTGTCTGATCGAGATCCGAGGTTTACCTCTCGATTTTGGAAGAGTCTACAAGAAGCGCTCGGTACCAAACTGAGCTTCAGTACTGCTTTCCATCCGCAGACAGACGGACAGTCTGAAAGGACTATCCAGACTTTGGAAGACATGCTCAGAGCTTGTGCGCTCAACTTTAGTGGAAGTTGGGACAAATATTTACCATTGGCAGAGTTTGCATACAATAACGGTTACCATTCCAGTATTGGTATGCCGCCTTTTGAAGCTCTCTATGGAAGGAAGTGTAGAAGTCCGGTTTGCTGGGATGAAGAGGGACTGCGATTGACCGTTGGTCCGAATTTGGTCAAACAAACAGTAGATAAAATACAGACCGTGAAACAGTGCATGAGAGCCGCACAAGATAGACAAAAGAGTTATGCAGACAAACACCAACGAGAGATGGAGTATCAGGTTGGTGAAAAAGTTTTCCTCCGAATTGCGCCATGAAAAGGAGTAATCAGGTTCGGGAAGAAGGGAAAGTTAAGCCCCAGATACATTGGACCTTATGAGATCGTGGAACGAGTCGGACCTTTGGCATACAGGTTGGCTTTACCCGAAGAGTTGTCACGCATTCATAACGTGTTCCACGTTTCGATGCTAAGGAGGTACCGATCAGATCCAAGTCATATTGTGACACCGACAGAAGTTGAAGTAGCCGAGGATCTGACGTATATAGAAGTTCCAGAAAGGATCCTTGCACGTGAAGTACGACAGTTAACGAAACGTGCCATTCCCATGGTAAAAGTCAAGTGGAGTAAGCATTCAGCTAATGAATCCACATGGGAAGTCGAAGAGCACATGCGAGAGCAGTACCCGCTTCTCTTTGAGGAACCGGGATCGAATTTCGGGGACGAAATTCCTTAAAGGGGGGAAGGCTGTAACGACCCAGGTAAATTTTTCGTTTTTACCGCGACCGTAACTCCTTTGCATAGTGATTTATCGGAAGGAATTAACCTTTAGTAATTATTTCATGGTAAACCGAGCATCGGATTCTAATTCCGAGTCTCGATTCATACCCCGGATATTTTTACGGAATTTCCGGGACAAGGTAGAATTTTCCGGATTGGTAAAAGTGCGAAAAGACGAAAATGCCCCTAGGTTAAAACAAAACCTAAAGGAAACAAGAAGGGCAAAAAGGTCTTTTAATGAATCAGATTTTTCTGCCAATCATGCACACAGTAACCTCCATAATTCACCAATAATTCACGAATCTTCTTTCTTTTTGTCTGCCAATATCAGTTGTCCTCTACCTCCCCTGATTTTATATAAAAAAAGAAAAACATCTGCTCCCTGCCATCTTCAAGTGAGCCACCAGCTACCAGAAAACCAATTCTTGCCTACATAATCCCAGAACAACAACTATCAGCTCCTATAATTACTACATATAAAAAAAAAAAAAACAACAAAGCAACAACCCAGCTAAAACGACGTCACACCACCATCTTCTCCTTCCTCTTCATCTCCTCCGTCCGTCACCACCACAGCGCCCCCGACGCCCCCTTCCTCTCCTCGCGCATCCACCGCCCTGCCAGGAGCTGTCACGCCGCCGTAGTCTCCTATTCTCCACCCACTTCGTCGCGCCTCGGGACGGGAGCACCGCCGCGACCCTTCCTCCTCGCCGCGCTCCTCTTTCCCTGTGGCCGTGACCGAGCCGAGCTCGTTGCCGGTCACCTCGCCTCTGGCGACCCGACGTGCCGCCCTCTGCCGTTCGCGCCGCCGCCCCACTACGCTGCAGGAAGCTCGCGCCGGTCGTCTTCCTCACCGCGTCGCAGCCGTCCTCATCTCCCGCTGCTGAGTTCGGTTTCGCCGAGTCGTCCGTAAGTGACTCGCCGGTTGCAAGCTAGGCTTATGGCCTGCACTTGGAGTATTGGGTGGGCCTTTGTGCTTGGCCCAGGTTTTGTACTGGGTTAAGCTAAATAGGCCTGCTCATGAGTTTGTGGGCTGGCCAATTTGTCCAATACCTATCTATACATACAATATACTTAACAATCCCAATTTAATTATGATTTTAGGTAGACATGAATATATATTCCGAAAAGTATAAATAAATAATAATTAATAATAATAATCTTGCAGATGTATATAATATCAAGGACATAAATTGGGTAAAAAAAAATATATATATATATATAATAAGAATAGTAATAATTATGCTAGGACCATACTAAAAATGAATTACGGAAATAGACAATAATAAGTTAAGGACCATGGAGAATATTTCCAACTAATATTAATTATGGTATAACGGTACCATATTAGATAAGTACATGCATATCATTTTGTTGTGCATTTATGTGATTGTGTGATTAATATATCTAGGTGAAGTGAACGAGAACGTGGACTTGGAACCCGAGGGCGAAATTCCCGAGGAATACACCAACTAAGGTGAGGACAAGTAATTGTTAATATTCGGCCTGTTATTCCAAGTTACGGTTTGTTGTTGTTTTGCTGTGTGCCTTGTTGTGTATAATTTTGTGACTATGAAAGTTTGATTGGATGTGTACTGTGATGTTACGTTTGCTATTATTGCTATGAAGTGTGGAAACTGGGTGAACTCGAGATATGTTTAGGGTTGTTAGACGAGTTGAAAGAGACTATACGGGTTCAGTTATGGGAACTTGTTTGACTGTGGGTATTAACAACGGGATCACCTAGACAGTTAGATAATCACAATTAAGTGTTGGTACGGCCAGATGGTAGTCCATTTGTGTATTGAGTTATGACTTGATTTATAATAGGGAGGACTGCGGGACTCCCGACCGAGGACTGCGGGACTCGGTTTTTGAGATATTGTGATTTGAGATATTTTGGTTTTACGGGGAGTACCGTGGGGTTAGCTAACCTGGCTACCAGGCACGGCCAACATTTAAATTGTGATAGGGGCCCTGATAATAAAAATTGGATTAGTTTAACAGGTTAGACCTTAGGAAGATAACCGGGGAATCGTAGAATCAAGTTAAGGTTTTGCCTTTGTGATATTTTGTTTGTTTCTGGTAACTTGGTTATAATGGATGCTTGTATATTAATTATTACTTGTGGATTTTACCCGGTGAGCACTTCGGACTCACCCCTCGCCTACGTGACCTGGTCGCGTAGATTGTTTTGTTTTAGTACAGGAACGTGCCAGGCAAGCTGCGGCGTACCCTCTGCCAGACCCGGATCCATACTCCGCTGCATCTTTTCATTGTGGTGTGCTGTTGTTATTTCCAGTCTTCCACTGCTGTAGTGTGTTTCTTGTTTGATGTTGATGAGACTGCTTGTATAATAACTACCCCCGTGCTCGGGTTATGTGTGTGGTTTGTTATATTAAGTTATGCTTGGGTTTGTCTTTATTGTATGACTTGGACGTGTAATTCCAGTAATAATAAGATAGCCACGAGTTTACTGTGACTAGCGGTAAATTCGGGTCAGGTTGTTTCAGTTATGGAATGTCAAGCGCAGAAAAAAAAAAAGAAAAAAAAAGAAAAAAAATCGACAAGAAAAAAAATTCAAAAATCAGAAAAAAAAAATCGAAAAAGAGATGAGAAATTGCACAATCAATGATTCCTGAAACAAGTTCAATTTTCTTTTGATGATCATATGATGGATGTTATTTCAAGACTTGCACTTTGAGAAATTCTTTTCAATCTCTTGATAATGCATATTGCAATCTTTTCTTAAGTGACTTTTTGAACTTCGATTTCCTATACACCTTTTCTTTGATCAACCTTTACCCAAGACCCCATTATAACCCTTTGTAAAGTCCTATTGATCTTTTTGAGAGTGTTTATTCATAATAGTGGAGTTCAGTTCTGGAATTTGCCTATGGGACTAGTTTTTCAAATTTTCATGACGTCAATTCATTCTTGCTTGCATTTGGGGAATCAATTTTTGCTAAGTGATCTGTGTGAAAGCTTGTGCCGATAAGTTTGACTATGGTATGGATGCTTTTTCATGAGATTTTCTTTCTTTCTTGGCATTTGATCTTAAATGATCACTCATAAGCTCTTGGTGTTTATCTTGGAAGTCTTGATATGAATTGTTTTTGATTGTGTGATTTGGTGGAGATTTTCAAAATCCTCATTTGGTTTATTTTGTTTTATTTGCTTGAGGACAAGCAAAGTTTAAGTTTGAGGAGATTTGATAACATCTAAATATTAATGTTTTTATGATGGTTTTGAATAGCTTTTACTATGTATTCTTGGTCGATTATGTGTATAATTTGTATATTATTGTGTGTTTTCATGCATTGTGTCAATTAGTACTTCAATTTTGCTGATTAATTATTTTTATCAGGAATTTATCGATTTTATTGAAGAATGGAAGCTTTTTAGCCAAGTTTGGAAACCAGACCCAATTTATGAAACATTCTGCAGTGAGCACAGCCGACTATTTTAAAGCTTTCGGGAGTTCTAGGCATCAAAATTATGTTTTTCCAATTGGAGACGAAAATAAACTTCTAGAACTTTATATGGATTAAATTTCATAATTTTTGGACGTTTCTACAAGGAGCAGTAATTATTTTAATCCAGCCCAGGATGCAGATTTTTCTGTGCCGACCTAAGCCCAGTGTTTTGGCGATATCTTGAGCTACAGAAGTCCAATTGAAGAGTTATTTTTATGGAAAGAAATCTGAGAGAAGTATCTAGAACGTTGTAGAAGAGCTCAATGCCCAGTTAGGAATTCTTCTAGGAGTTAAGTGGCGTGCAAGTTTTGGGTTAGAAAACAGGCAAAAGTCCAACTTGGAGTGCAAGTCAATAATTCAATTTCCATTCAAAGAAGGAGAGCCCCACCAACTTCCAGCAGCTAAAAATAGTATAAAAGGACCCCATAGGTCGACATATTCGGGAGGCAGAAGTCAGAGGGCAAAGCTCTGCCGAATTGGTTAGTTATTAGGTCACACACACTAGTAGGGTTAGGGTTTTCACTCTTTTGGATCCTCTAGGTGGTGCCGAATTCCTTATCCAATTTCAAAGGTTATTCCCCACAACAATCCAACGTTTTTCCAGCAAGATTTGAAGGTTTAGAGTCCCAGAATCACCAATCCAATTGCAGCAGAAATCGTCACCAGAGGAGCACAAGTCGACGCCATCATCACCTACACAAATCCGCTACCCGACTTCACTACTCACTCTTTTACTCGATTCTCTTTCTTTTTAATTGTTTACTTGATGAATTCTTGTGAGATAATGATGATTTGCTATTTTATTGTGATGAACTAATTCTCTAATCTAGGATTAGGGATGTAGCCAATTACTTCTACGGTTTTATTATATATGAATTGATGTTTATTCAACTGATTGTGTTGATTGTTCATTCTATGTGTGCCGAATTTATTATCTACTTTGCATTGATTCTTATTGATTGCAACATGCGAGAGCTGCGTGATTTTATATGATGATACCTAGAAGAACATAGAATGATTGATGCTAAAATATGCCAGAGCTGATAGTTTCTTAGGGTTTGATTGATTGTTTTGTGCTTAATGAGTTTAGTATTGATGCTAGGCTATGCGAGAGCTAGGTAGTAATCTTTGCTGAATATTTGATTCAACATGCGAGAGCTGAGGAATAAGACATTAGAAACAATTGCCCACAATCACACATCAATAGGATATATCAATTCCATGCATAATAAACCTAAATAGTAATTGTGTGAACCCTGATTTCCTAGATTGTTTTAGATATTGATAGAACTTCACTTTAGATTAAGTCTGCGATTTTATTTCTTTTTATTTGTTAGTATCGACATCACCCTACACCATTTTTTATTTGATTTGCCTAGATAATCGTAAGTTGTGACATTAGGTAGTACTTATTTCCCTTGTTTCGTGGATCGACCTTGATTAGACTAATACACTACACAGTACACTGTGCGCTTGCAGTTAACAATCGTTGCATTTACTCGTGAGTTATTTGTGTGTCGTGTTGTGAATTGATCAAGAATTATAAATTTGAAAAAGTCATGCGTAAATGAAACGCATCACGGCTTCTCTGAACCATGGATGTGTAGCATCACGAAGACTAGAAAATCGGGATTTGAGCTATTCTTTGACTGTTATCCCGAAGAAATAAGGGAGGAAGAGGAAGAAGAAAAGAGGAGGATAGACGAAGACCAGGACTTTGGTTGTAGGCATCTCTTTGAGGAAGGTGGGATCGCTTGAGGATTTGTGTGTTGAATTTTGAAGAGTACTTAGTTGAGAGTTTAATAAGCCGATGGGCAAGTTTATGTTGTGTTTCGTTTCAGTAAAAGGGGCACTCTTTCTGTTATTTCAATGATGTCTTTTTACATATATGTTTCATATTAATATGGTGTGTTGGACAAACTCCCTAAAATATCTGGACGTTTATCTAAGGATGGAACATTAATGATACCAATAATAATCTTGATCAAAGCCCCAATCAAATAGAGGTCTCTAAACAAGCCATTCGAGCAAGAAAAAAAATTTCTTATCCAACAGACCAAAGAAGATAACTACGTGAGCCTGATCTCGTGAGCCAAATAAAAAAAAAAAGAAGAAGAAAAAAAAAAGGTCATGGGTACGTAGGAAGCCCAACAAGGGTTCGGTTCCATTATTATCATTGATAATCCAAAGATTGACAAAAGATAAAGGGAGTTTGTTCACTCATTTATTCGCATGCATCATAAGTGTAAAGAGACAGTTGTTGGAATAAGACTTAATCCTTCTTGTGCCTTTTTCGACTTGGAGCACCGTCTCCGCCATTCTTCTCTTCGACTAGACGATTGGGCAATCCAAAGCCTGGGAGCACCAACTCTTCTAAGAATGCTTCTCTCATCAGACGCAAAGACCTCTCAGTACCAACCACATCCTCTTTCAGCCACTTCAAATATGCCAATGAGGGATGTATCTCAAAATGACCACCAGTACCTTCTCTCAAGGCTAGAGCCCAACCTCCTCTGATGACTTTTAGAGTAGCTACCTCCATGGGTCCTGTGGTAGGAGTTGGGATAGTTGATGGAACTACTTGATTTATGCTGAATTGTCTTAGGATCCTGTTAAGACGATAGTATGTGGATTTCTCTAGACCCGGGAGTGGGACCCAATCCTTGGAGAAAATACGAACAACTACCTCTTGCATCCCCAACCACCTACAATACCACGTGATTTGTGCGCCTGTAAGATCCCTCATGAAAATGGTCCAATCCCAAATGGTGTGGAAGAAGACGGAATAACCATGACGAATGTAATTCGGAGGATTGGTTTGAGGCCGTTCAATCAAAGTGAGGTGTTCACATAACCACATCTGAAAAAGTATGAAGAATCAACATGATAACGATGATATTCTGAGAATCAGAGTGGGAGAATTCATACCTGAAGCAGGAGGGGAGAGTCGGACATAAGAGCTTAGAGATCGTCCACCAGTTTGTCTAGACAATGGAGGGTTTCGCCTAAAATCATTAGAGTAAGGCTCTTTTTGTTAAAAATTTTAGCCACCAAAGCACCGACTCGGAGAGGACAAACACCAGGGGAGCCTACTAAGAGAAATTCATGTGTCATCACAAGGGCAAGAGCATGGTTTCGTTTTTCACTCCATTCGGCATCACACTCCTCCAGATGATGTTCCGAACCACCAAGGAAATATTGGTCAATGATTTTTGATAAGTCAAGACAGTTGTGCTGATCTAGAAGAAAACAAAGTTGCCCATCAGCTAAGAAAGAAATTGGCTAACCTCTTTCAGGACGGGTTTTGCAAGAGAAAGCATGGCAACTTCGCTTATGAATTTTGTACCCATGAATGTGTTGAATTCATCAATGGAAGGACAAAGCTCCATCATGTCTTGACCGAAGCGAAAAACGCGACGACTCTTGTCCCAGAATTTTGCAGCAGCACGAATCAAGTTCTCCTCCACCGCCACACCACGAAGTTGGAACAATGTGGAGGGTCCCAGCACCACAAAACTCAGACGGCGTATGCGAGGCACGCTTGCCATCCATTGAAGCACCTTGGCATGAAAATTCTCACTCATGATTGTTTTAGATGTGTGTTGAAGGGATTCCGAGGTTTATGAGGGTCTTTAGACATCCCCAGAGCTATATTTATAGTGTTTTGAGATGAGAGGACTCGTGAAAAACCCTAAAGCCCAAACCCAAAAGCAAAAAAAAAAGAAAAAAAAGACAAAAACCCGGGAGCTATGATCGCCAGCGCGGGAGGTCATGACGAGAAGACCGCCACGCCTGGCGGTCATCCATACAAGACCGCCAGGAAGTGGCGGTCATCTCTCCCCTCGACTGCCCAGCCGGAACTGTTCACCCGAAAAGTTTTTTTTTTCCAAAAAATTCCAGAAAATAGAGAGAGAAAGGGAAAAAAGGGGAAAGAGAGAATATAAAAGAGAGGCGAGGAAAACATGTGTATTTATCACTTAAGGGGCATTTCATGATCTTTTACTTGAATTTACAGTGATATGTGTTATGATGAGTTAGACGTGTATTTTGCTTTAGAATGATGAGTCTTTTGAAAACATGAAGAGCCTATTTTTTGGGCGATTGCCTTGAATGAGGGAGGACCCGAAGGGTCCGCGAACATGCTCGATCTAGACCAGCCGAGACCAGGGGCAGGTGCCTGTAAGTAACTGCACATGCAAACAAATAGACAATATGCGCAGCGGATAAACCCGGACTAATGGAGGATCCATGTGAAACGGGGTAAACCGAATAACAAAAGTTTCGTACCTGGTTTGTTTGAGATCTTTCACTCAACTGATGATACGAATTAACAAGAACCAGACAAAAATCCGACTCCTCTACGGTATCCACACGAACCGTTGATAACTGCTAGCAACCGTCTCACGATCAATAACTCGAGCACTCTCGAACCGCAGTGCTAGCTGCAGAATTTCCGAGAGCAAGAGAGCCTAGAGTGTTTTCTCACAACTCTTGTAAATGTGTTTGTGTGTTGAGCTCTCATAATCTACTCATCCTTCTCACTCTTACATATATCACATATATGTTTACATGTTAGTTAATATAGAAAATGGCCAACCAATCATACATACATCTTATCATGCATAATTGTGTTTTCTATTATCTATACTTTAGTCACAATCATCTACATGATAATGTCTCCACTAACTCAATTATATATATCAACATATATATAAAACAACACATCCTTTCATGCCTTTGGGACAATAATTCTGGTTCAATAATTCTGGTAAGTATTGAACCGAACCAACCCAAAGGACCCAGTCCAACCATGGTCTAACCACTAGCTCAAATACCTAGTCGAACCACGGTCCAACCATGGTTTAACCACCAACACGAATCAACAGTTCTAAGTGTGTGACCCTGTAGGCACTTGTAATGTTTTTGGCAATAATTGTAAACTCATTTACAATTATAATTAATGAGCAGCGTCTAGCAACACATCATTGCTACCCAAAGGACAAGATCAGTACTGATTCATTATGCCTCAGAAACATGTCATTATCCTTTCGTCACATTATCAAGATTAAACACGAGACATGGAATGTGTCATTCTCGTATATTTTTAATCTAAGTTTTCTTGATCCCTGAATTAACTGTGTAAAACGGATACTAATGATATCACCATATCACATAATCTGAGCATGGCCATGCATTTACAGTTCAACTCTATCTAGAGGCCCAACTGATAATATACCCGTTATATGGGTTGGACGAATTTCATCTGGATCATACAAAACCCACTACACATTATATCATACACCCAATGATTACACTAAGGTCTACTCAGTTACGAAGAGCCAAAAGTAATATCAAAGTATATGACTCACATGTTGGGAACCTTGATGATCTCAGGTCTAAGGACAATGCATATAAGAACCACTAATGACAATCATATAACGTTCCATGTAGTGTTCTTATGTCGGGTCAGTCTAGACCACAAGTTCTCTAACTTGTACCCGTATGTAGAATTCATATCTCATATAATTCTCAACATACGCTAGTCTTAATTTATTATTATAACCCATCCATAATAATAATCGACCAGCAATTCAAGAATATAAAATATTCTAGGGTTATAAATATGTGCAAGCGTTTATCACATAAACATATTTATTGGAATAACCTTAATGTATATACATGACTATATACAATCATCCAATGATTGGCTTTTGGGCATATTACACTAACAGTGCCCCTAAGATAGAAGTAAGGTAGATGAGAGTCTTTGGGGGCAGATACCCCTAAGATGAAAGTAGAATTGATGAGAGTTGTTAGGGGCAGATACCCCAAAAGTAGAGTGGATGAAGATTTTGAGGGATAGATATCCTAGGGACGTTGTCCGGACGCAGAGGAGCACCAAGACGATGAAGATGAACCACGGGATGATTCTTGTTAGCTCTTGGGACCAGGAAAATCCAAAGACCCCCGAGATGAGATGAGATCCTCATGGGAAGGCGACAATATCCCTAGTTAACATAGGTGAGATGATCCTAATTAGCAAAATCCCCACAGGAGGGTGATAATATCCTTAGTTGGCAAAATCCCTACAGGAAGGTGATAATATCCTTACTTGGGAAAATCCCCACGGAAGGGTGATAATATCCCTAGTTAGCATAAGTGAGATGATCCTTTGTTAACGACTTTTGGGACCAGGAAAATCCCAAAAGAAACCCCGGGATGAGATGATTTCCGGTAGCTCATGGGACTAGGAAAATCCCAAGAAATGAGATGAGTCAATCACAAACCTCGGGATGAGATGATTCTCGAGGTGGGGCATGTGATGTTCCAAACCATTGGTCTACAGCACTCACATTTGTTATCCCGAATTAGGTTGTTCCTTCCTTGCGTTGCTTCGTCTTTAAGTTTTAAAGACTCACCAACGAGGGGCATCTGTGAACACCCAAATTTGAACCATGAAAATTATATTGAGATTAAACTCCAGACATATTTGAATCATAAGATTGATGAGTTAGTCTTGGGTTGAAGCATGGATGAGGTTTAATTTTAGTAGAATTTATACGTTATAGTAATTAATATTGTTATATGCCTAGGATTAATGAGACGATTTAATCATAGAATATGTTAAGGACTAAATTGCTAAAGTTTGTTTTTTCTCATTAAATTTGGGCTTGTTTATTTATTAAACCCAATTACATTTATTCTTGGGTTGAAGATAAATGTAAGGGTCCAATTTAATAAGGTATGGACTTTTCTTCAGAGTTGCACTGCCCATCAACACCTTGCTTGCAGACAAATTTAGCTCTGATTTTCGTGGAAAATCAGAGTTAAATCATTCCTTAATAGCAAGAATGTTTTTGGTATGAATTTTACTTAAAATGAGGAATCAATGTGTAATTAGTCAATTAGGAGACGATTGAGAGGAGTAGTAATCAAGAAAACAGAGGATTCTAGGCAGTCTAGAGATTAATTACGCGGTAGGATCAATCAGGGAGGAATTAGGGGAGAATCGGGATCGAAAAAGGAAAGAACGGGTGAGACGCGTAGGCGCGGGCGGTCATCTCGGGATGACCGTCGGGCCTGGGCGTCTTCCACCCACGACTGCCCGGCCTGGCTGTCATCCATAGGATGACCGCCGGCTATGGGGGTCATGCACCCCAAAAACGCGTTTTCTTCCCGATTTTCGCCCGTGATCTGATTCTACTCGGTTTTGGCCCAGATTTTTTGCCATTACCTTGATCATTAAGTTGGTCCACGGCCCTAGGCCACCCAGAACACTATAAATAGGACCCTCCACTCACATTTCAAGGGACACACATTCTATGACACAAATACTCTTCGTAAAGCTTGGAAGCTTTGAGAAACTCTACCTCTCCAAGCCTAACAAATAGTTCCATAGGCAAAACTCTAGTAGAAATTAGTGGGTAGCATCATCCATTGAAGGCAGCAAAGGGGAAAATCAAGAAGAACTCCAAGATTGAGTTGAGGAGTGGGAGGAAATTGTGTCGGAAGCATAACCCAAACCAAGGAGCTAGAGGAGGGCTACAAGAGGTATTCCTAATCCCCTTTTGTCTGACTATTTATTGTTGAGATGTTGATGTTGATGATGATGTGATTGTTGTGATGCCTTCTTAAGAACTACGTGGGCTTTGAACCCGGTCGTCGGGGTAAGTAGGTGGTTTCTAGTGGTGAAAACTCAAGCCCAATCTTCTTCTTCTCCCTTTTCTTTGTAATATTCAGTTACTTTGTATTTTGGTGCTCACACTTGCACACCTACACAAGGCATACAAAATCGTCTAATTGCACAAAGTTTCGCCCCAACATGCATGGGTGCCTAACACCTTCCCATCCATGACGAATCCCCGGGTCCAGCATCTTTGGTTCGTTATCCGGTTGCCTAAATGGAGTCACATGAGGGGTTTTTTCCCAAGTTTTTGTCCCTCAATAAAATTTGGGTGGCGACTCCAAAGATGTTGGATGATGGTTATGAAGAAGGCGTAAAGGAAAGATGAATAAGCCCAAGTGATTTTGGGTCGGGTATTCACAGTGGGGTATTTCTTGGGTGCCTTCAGGTTCTATCTCTGAATGGTTCATGCATTGGCCATAGGTTGCAGCGTCACCACAGAGTCAACAAGCATGAATACTCCTCCCGCTTCGCTTGAGTCACTATGCCCATTTCCTTTAAGTCGAGGGTCGTATTCATTCGTATCCTTGACTTACTCCTTTATCCTTGACTTACTCCTTTATAAAATAGAGCGAGTTACTTTACACCTTGAGGCTAGAAAATCTAACCCAAGCGGTCTACCCCATGCACCCATCCCTGACCCCTCTCTTCCTTAGGGAGTTGATCCTCTAAATCAACCTATCAACTTTAAATTATAATAAAAAAATATGACAATATAATTGGTTACAATACACAAATTAGCTTTCAATTTGTATAAATCCAATTTTAATTTACATTTAAACTTGAACGATAAAAAAAATATTATAATTAGGCGATATTAATGTAGGCCCAAACTAAAAGGGGTTGAATTAGCTAATAAGAGAAGAACAATGAATTTTGTAACTCTTTTCGCACAAAACTACAACTAAGGCAAGGTTGTATTTTGTAACTGAAATCACACCAAAATCTATAAAGAAATGAATGATCAAGTGCAAAAATGAAAGGCAATCACCACAAAAGAACAACACAAAGATTTAGAGTGGTTCCCCCTAAATCCTATGAGTACATTCACTACTCAAGGCTCCCCCTTGAGATTTCAAAAATCTACTATGTGAGTTTTTCCAAGGTGAAGTTCAACCTCTTACAACCAAGCCTTTTCAAAGGATCAAGCTCAAACTTTTACAAGGATTTTCCCTCTCCAACTTAGGCTTTTACAATGGCTAAACCCAAACCTATACAAGAGTTTTCCAAGGCTCACTCTCTAACCTATACCTAAAGCTTTTTCAAAGGCTCAAGCTTCAAACCTATTCTCCTTAAGTAAAATTACCCTAATCCTACTCAAAATATGATTTTCAAACAACCCAAACAGTGACACACTCTTTGTTTACAAGTTTAGCTCAAGAATCTCACAAAGGTGTTTGGCACACTAGAATCTTCCCTTACAAATCGCATAGTATGATTTGGTTTTTCAGCAACCAAATGAGTAGCACCTAATCCTTCTTTTTGCATAGGATTTTCTTGCTGTCCTAACAACATATTCAGATTATTGGTACTACTAGTGAATTTCTTAAGAGAAGATTTTAGGTCGGTAACATGTTTCTCAAGAGCATCATTTTCTTTTGACAACACATTACACATATCACTCTTACTAGCATAACTCTTTTCAAGTTCATCATAAACATTCTTGAGAGCAAACTTTTTAGTTTTTAGATCATCACAGATTTTCTCAGCATCAGAATTAACAATTCTAAGTGTTTCATTTTCATTTTTATAAGCCTCTTCATCGAATTCAAGCAAGTCAAGTTTTTTTTAAAAAAAAAACTCTTTGTTTTCCTTAACAACTTGCTTGTATTTAGCTTGTAATTCATTAAAAGCTTCAAATATATCATCAAGATTAAGGTCAGTAGAATCTGTTACCTCAGTATCATCTTGGCCCATGAAGCATAGGTTAGTCTCCTCCTCGTCATCCGAATGGTTTGAAGAGTTGGAATCATCCCATGCAACCATAGTCTTCTTTCCTTTGGTTTTTAAAAAACCAGATCTGCCCTTCTTTTAATAAGGACATTCAGATTTGATATTTCCAGGACGATTGCATCCAAAGCACACCAATGGATCTTTCTTAGACTCCTCAGCTTTTGTATCCTTAAGATTCTTCCCTTTGAGTTACTTCTTCATCTTAAGGTACCTAGTGAATCCCCTAGTACGGAGAGCCACATCACATCAGAATCGCTGTCATCATCATCGTTTGGTTCCTGGACCTTTAAAGCGACATCTTTCCTCTTTGGTTCAATTTTATCACCATGACAAATTAGTTTACCAATCAGTTCATCAAAAGAAAGCAAATTCAGAATTTGTGCTTCCTCAATGGCAGTCACTTTAGGTTCCCATTTTTTGGGAAGTGGCCTTAGAACTTTTGCAACTTTTTCTCTATGTGTCAACACTTTTCCAAGTGATGCAAGATTGTTGCAAACAATAGTGAACCGTGTGTCCATTGCTTGAATGGTTTCACCAGGAGTCATTTGAAATAGCTCATATTCTCGTGTAAAAAGATTGAGCCTTGATTCTTTGACTTGGTTTGTGCCTTCATGAGTGATGCACAACAATCTCTAGATTTCATGAGCAGTTTCACAAGACCTAACCCTTTGAAACTCACCTTCACTGATTCCACACAAAAGAGCATTTTTGACTTGAGCATCAAGCTTGGCTCTCTTTATTTCATCATCAGTCTAGAGATGTATAGGACTGCTCGGCCTGTTGTAAGGATTCTGGACAATATGCCACATTTCAATGTCCATTCCTTCAAGGAAGATCTTCATGCGAAACTTCCAACAATCAAAGTTTGGCCCATCAAAATATGGTGCCTTGTTCACGCTTGTTTCCTCAAAAGCCATGATCTTTGCTCTAGGAGATTAATCCTTAACACAAGGAGACCTTGCTCCGCTACCAATTGTAGGCCCAAAGGTGCCTAAGAGCAGAGGGTTGAATTAGGCTTTAATCTTTTTCTGACAGAGAGATTTGGTTTCTGCGATACCAAATCTTTATGGTGCAATGCGAGTGCTTAGCGTAGGAAATGAGTAAGGGAAGCAGAGAGAAATCAACACAGGTGATTTAGAGTGGTTCCCCCTCACCAGGTACCTCCACTACCTAAAGGTTCCTTTCTTTTAGGAGTTGAAATACTCACTATACTTAGGTTTTTGCGGGATTAACCTTAACCTTTACAAACACAAGCTTTTATAAGCTAAGCTCAAACCTTTACAAGCTTTTCACAGGCTAAGCTCTAACCTTCATAAGTTTTTCACAGGCTAAGCTCTAACCTACCCTCAATCTAATCCTAGAATTGAGTACCCAGCAAAACTAAGCCAAGTCTTGCTTACAAATTACCCCTTAGAATGTATTTTGCACAGTAAGTAGAAAAATCAGATCAGATACCAAATCTTTTAGCACAAGTATACACTTAGATTTTGCATAATTGCTGGGATAGTTCTTCAAAGGTGTAAACAACCCTCTTTATAGAATCTGAGTGTGGGGGATAAGCTCCTGCAATGGCTCCTTGCACTCTAGTTGACTTCAATTTATAAAAGCTTCAGTTTGGTGCCGTTGTGCAATGTCAACTCCTTGGTTGCAAAGTAATACTAAATCTAGAAAGTTTGGACCACCAATTGGAGTTGAGTAGGAGTTAGGTTGGAACATCTCTTGCACTTTCATAAAGTCTTCCCTCTTACTTTTTCATCAATTCAAACGGTTAGAAGTGGGATTTGAATGCTTCCAGGACCACATGCAACTTGCTCAAAAGGTTGATAGCGACAGCTCGCAGATATGGTGCCGATAAAAGCCATATGTCGCGTGTCTGAGATATGATATCAACAAAAAACCATAATTCTTCCTGTAAGTGAAAATCAACACAAGCAAAGCTAACAGCACACTTGTAATTTGTTAGTCATCAAAACCAGATAATCAACATGGTTAATCATAGTTTGGCATTAAGAGGTGATTAACCTTAATTTTCGGTCAACAAGAACTACGTGAGCATTGACCCCAGTCACATGGGTATGTAGGTAGTCTCGGTCTGAAAACAAGATGCAAGCCAGATTATGTGTTTCTTTTGTTTCTCTGTGTTGCTGTGTTGTGTTGATGCTGTGATGTCGCTGTGATATAGATTTTTTTGTCACGGTGTTGATATTGCTATTATGATGTCGATGTTATTGTGATGTCGCCGGGATGTGGGTTATGCTATGTTATTGCGATATCGCTATGATGTTGATGTTGTGAATGTGATGTTGATGTTGTGGCTGTGATGTCAATATTGTTGTAGTAATGTCGATGTTGCTGTGATATCGCAGCATTGTTTGTTGTGTTGTGTGATGCCATGTAAGAACTACGTGAGCTTTGAATCCGGTTGCCGGAGTACATAGGTGGATTCTAGCACTGGAATCTCAAGCTCAATTATGTGTTTATTTTCTTTTTTGTTTTTGTTTTTGTTTTCGTTTCCTTTGTTCCGTTGTTGTGATGTTTGTGCATAAGGCATGCATGGATCTTCAATTGCACACGATTTCACCCCAACACGGATGGGTGCCTAACACCTTCCCATCTGTGACGAACCCCTGAATCCTACATCATTGGAACGTTTTGACCAGTTGCTGCGGGTATGGATGTCAAGGTTTTTCCCTAAATTTTGTTCTTAATAAAATTCGGGTGGCGACTCCTTTGATATAGTGAGGGATCAATTTAATTTTTGGTCGGGTCCTTACACCCACCGAGCGTGCCAAAAACTGTTCGCGCACGAACAGCGAGCGACCCTCGGCTTTGCCGGACCTGACCGTTGATCGGTCGAATGGACGGTGTCGCGCGTCCTGGACCACGTTTTGGTGTTTTGATTTTCTGGGAAAACCAAGCTAGGCTAAGTTACGCTAAAAAAGTTCTGATAAAGATATAAAACTACACTACTGCGCAATAAAGAAAATAAAGATACATTGAGTAATTGTAGTTTTGATTGATTGATCTGATGGCCTTATATAGGCCCTTAAGAGATATTACATAAAATTCAAATCACATAACCTATCTCCCAAATCAACAAAGAAGTTCAAACACCTTCCCCGGATCTTCTTCAAATTCGAATTCACTTGCGAGATTACCTCAAAAATAAGATTTGTTGGCAACAACAATGAGCTCGATCAGGAAAATAACAAACCCAAGGTGACGACAACAACCTAAGGATCACCCCTAAAACCACGATGGCCACTCCAAAACCAAAGCCATATTGGTCATTCCAAAGCCAAAGCCAAACTGGTCACTCTAGGTCAAAGCCACAATAAAGTCATCTCACAGGTCATGAGGTGAGCAAAAGTCAACTCACAGGTCATGGGGTGGCCAAAAGTCAACCTGCAGGTCATGGGGTGACCAAAAGTCAACCCATAGGTCATGCAGTGAGCAAAAGTCAACGTGCAGGTCAAGATGTAACAAAAAATTAACTCATTGGTCAAGGGAACGGCCAGCAACACCGACCACCCATCGACCGATATCAAACAAGATACCCAAGAACGACCTGCGACATTACCCTGCGACAGCCCACGATTGCCACCAAGGATTCCAAGAACGACCTGCGACATTATCCCGCAAACAGTCCACGATCGCTACCAGCCCAAAGAACCCATGAACGACTTACGAAATTAAACCACCATCGACCACTCCAAGTCCACGATATTGAATTTGGTACAAACAATGGTTATGGTGGGCAGCAGTGGTGATCGCAGCGGCGTCGTTGGTGGCTACAGTGAAAGGGTTGGTGATGATGAAAGCGATAAATCCGATCTGGCTTGTTGGATTGGGTTAGACCTTATGCCATCAGTCCACTTCTAAAGCACCATTAGTAATGGTTGGTTTTGTTTTTGTTATAATGCAAATGGTTGATTTCAAAGGAAAGATTTAGTGTCAATGAGACGCCGGAGAAAAATTAGTATCAGTGGTACTAGATTTCGAAAAATTTCACCAATAGTTAACAATATCAATTAACTCATAGGGAGAAAGCAACACATTCTCACATGATGTTCACCTGATTTCATTCAAAATAGAAAACACACTTACGCAGAGGTTCATATACAATTTGCAGCTGCAACTAGCATACTCTCCTGCTTACACAAAACATGATTGCAGCCTTTAAATTGTCATCCTAAATCCATCAGAAAACACAATTCGCATCATGATAGTTTTATCTTCAATATAAAACTCCATCACAGCTTCAAAAGCGACCCAATCCTTCCGCAGGAACTGGCAACTTGTTCATACTTCCAGCAAAACCAAATCGATTATTAGAAATTAAAAAGCAAAAAAAAAGGATTATTAGAGAATGATAAAACGGTTGGGATGCAAGATAAAAAGACCTACCTTATCCGCTATTTTTTTTTTTTTTGGTGCGAATGAGATGTATATTACTACTTAAAATCAAAAGTACAAAGATATCCAAAATAACACAGGCCTCAACAAAACATCAGAGCGCCTGCTCCACCCTAAGTGAATTTACAATTGCCACAGGTGGAAGTTCCAGTAATGTTACTCCTTAAAGGTCACAGCCAATTCAGCTAAGGTTCTGTGTACAAACTGAAGATGACCTCGCCAATCACTGGACAAAAGAGACCTGGTTTGATACACCAGGCTATGGACCTCCGCATCTGGGTCGAAGTCAGTCTGCATATACTCCATGACTATCCGTGAGGAGGTCTCCACCTCCAACCCTATCCGCTAATTCTTAAACAATTCAAGGAGTGCTTCATCTTTACTGAAGAAAATAACAGAGAAACATAAGTCAGATACCACGCCACAAGCTCAAAGTTGAAAATAAAGCTCTTAGTTAGAGATACAAAATAAATGGTAATGAATGGAAATGACAGAAGGGCGGACATTAACAATATTTGTATTAGCAGTGAAATGCGCAATTGACAATCTTCCTGTCTTATTTTTATTTTTGTTTGGTTGCAGGCTGAATTTAAAATCTAATATTTACAGAGAAAAGAGAAGGAAAAAAGTTTTAGGTTTTTGTCTCTACTCTTCCTCTTTCTCCGTAAGAACATCATTAGCATGCATATATATCAAACAGGATTTACCTCCAAACCTGCTTATCTCACAAATCCAGATAATTAAAAGACAGGTTCCATAAAACCAACAAATAATGCCCTTAAGCTCTCATCACCACCCACATATCGTGATTTAGAGATATCAAACTCAGTCAGGTCTGTTTGATTAGATTCGTCATTTAATATAAAAGTAGGCCTTTTGATCTCATCAAAGTAGAACACAGACAGATTTTTAAAATTTTTTAACGTCGTCTATATGTGTAAGTACCTCGGGGGGAGGAATATCTATTTGAGGAATGCGAGAAATCTTGGGCCAATCTTCCCCTGCCCCTGGTTGACACCTCCTTTGTAGCACAGGACATCTGTGGATTTCTAGAAAGGAGAGGGATGAGGGCAACCCCTCTTCTGGGATGCATTGGAGCTTCCGGCAACTCAGGATTGACAATTGTTTGAGAGAAGTGAGATGGTGAAGCCCATTGTAGTCCAGAGATTTCAGGTTTCGAAGATCCGAGATGGTAATGCCGGTAAGACTAGAAGGCAAAGATATCCTCCCAGGGAAGCATTCCACATCTTTGATACCAACTAACTTCAAGGATGAAAGAGAACAGAGCTTATCCAAGCCCCAATACAAGAGAAGACTGCTGCAATACCCAATTGAAAGCTTTCGAATTGTAGAAGCCCCGAGTTGTAATAGTTCTTGTCCTGGACAATTAATTAGAGTCAGCTCCGCTAGTGAGGGAAGAGAAAGGTCGATGGGGAAGGTCACATTGGGACATATCCTTAGTTCCAATTCAATAAGGGATGGGAGGAAAAGGTGATTGACCCTGCTCAATTCACGACATGAGTCAAGTCCTAGATGCTCCAAAACAGGGAATGCCCTGCTTCTGCCTTGCCTCTCACCATGACTTGGATCATCAGATATCCATTCCTCCCATCGTGGCATGTGGGAAATATCAAGACGTTTGAGGGATTGAAATGGTTGGATTGACTTGCAACTCCCACCGTAGAACTCAGCCCCCACCGACACCACAGAATGAAACCCATTTATCCAAAGTGTTTCTAAGAGTGGCAACTGCCCAACTGGTGGCAAGTAAGTGCAGTATTTGCATCCTCTAAGAACCAAACTCACAAGGTTGGAATAGGAGGAGTCCCCCACCCAATTTGGAAAACTATTACCCCTAAATCCTTTAATCATAATGCTCTTCACATTTACGTGAGGCTGCAGATGCTGTAGTAGGCTTACGTCGAGTGAATCTTTTGAGTCGACAACATTATCATCATTATTCTGCCAATAATAGGACAATTCCCGTAGACCCTTCTTGTCTCTTAAATTGGCCCACAAGGCATCTTGCTCATCCACAATGTTGTCCAGATTCTTAAGCCTTAATTCTCCTCGTAAATTTGGGAGCTCCCCCAACTCTCCAAGTCCAGAACCTCGCTGTTGTTCACCCACAATAAATTCTGTTAAATTCTGGAGCTTGCTTAGTTTGCCCATCTGTACTGGCATATATTTCAAACCAGTCCCCACAATTTCAAGAATACATAGGTTGACTAGATCCCTCATGTTGTCCGGAAGCTCAACAAGCTGTCTACACCAAACCAATTTTAAAGTCTGCAAATTGTAGAGACCACATATAGAATCGGGAAGCTGTTGGATCGGTGCTCCCTCGAGCTCTAGATGCCTCAACCCTTTCAAATTGCCTATTGAATCAGGCAACGCTTGTATGCCTGTATCTTTTACGGTGAAATGCCTCAACCCTTCCAAATTGCCTATTGAATCAGGCAACAGTTCTATGCCTATGTCTACTAGGCTGAAATGCCTCAAACACTTCAAATTGCCTATTGAATCAGGCAACACTTGTATGCCTGTATGTTTTAGGCTGAAATGTCTCAACTCTTTCAAATTGCCTATTGAATCAGGCAACACCTGTATGCCTGTGTTTTCCATTGCGAAATGCCTCAACTCCATCAAATTGCCTACTGAATCAGGCAACACTTGTATGCCTATGTGTTCCATTCTGAGATGCCGTAAGCGCTTCAACTTGCCTATTGGATCAGGCAACATAGTAAGTTTGCTGCAATTTATCAAGAACAGGGTTTGCAGGTAACATAAACTTGCCACATCTTCTGGCAAACTTTGTATTGATGACCCGCTCAGTCGCATAAACCGCAAGTATTTCAAAGTTCCAACCAGTTCTGAGAAAATGTTTCCTGCATCCATATCCTCCTTCACAAAGGTAAAATCCAGCACTCGCAAGCGCCTCAGTCTTGACAAAAAATTGAGAGATTGCCCAAGCTGATCCTCCACCGAATATATCAAAGTTCGCAAGATCCTTGCTTCACTGAGGCTTTTCAATTGTTGCTCCCATGGATTAGATCCATCTTGTATATATAACAAATGGCGAGTCCTTAAACTAGGTTCCCGCTTATCAACATCTTCCAAGTTGTAGAAAAGTTCTCCCGCTATAGATTTTGCCAAGTCATTGACCAGATCATGCATAACAAAGATTCTTTTAGCATCATACCTAGGTCCTTGAAAAATAAAAAAAGACCTGCATGCAAGCTCTTCAAAATACTCATTGCCAATGTCTTCCATATCTCTGCCTTTATCAGGTTGGACAATGAATCCCTCTGCCATCCACAAGAGCACCAACTCTTCCTTCCGAAATTCAAAATCCTTTGGAAAGACAGCACAATAAGCAAAACATTGCTTGAGATGGGAGGGAAGATAATGGTAGCTCAATCTCAGGGCTGGAATAATGTTGCCATTGCGCATATCCCACATATTGCTCTCTAATATTGCTTCCCAGTCTCCTGCATTTTTTTTACGATTGAGTAAACTTCCAAGGGTTTTTGAAGCCAAAGGCAGGCCTTTGCACTTTCTTGCAATTTTCTTCCCAAGCTCTTCCAATTCTCCATATGCATCGGCAATGCCACCATCAAAGGCATGTTGTGCAAACAACTTCCAGCAGTCATCTTCATTTAATATTTCTAACTGGTGACTCGGAATTGAAGACGTAGCTAACGCCACTTGTTCACTTCGTGTGGTAATGAGGATCTTACTTCCTTGTGCAGCAGATGAGAATGGTGCCAACAAACATTTCCAATCGACACGTTCATTCCAAATGTCATCCAAAACAAGCAAAACCTTTTCCCCTCTAACTTTCTCCTCTAGCTTAATTTGCAACTGATTGGGAGTTGATGAATCACAATTGGATACACCAATTTCTTTGAGAATACTGTTGGTCACCTTGAAAATATCAGGCTCTTCGGACACACAAACCCATGCCCTAAGTTTATCAAATCGTTGCTTCACTTGATTATCGTTGTAAACAAGTTGTGCAAGTGTGGTTTTGCCAATCCCGCCCATTCCCACTATGGGAATCACATCTAGGCGCTTCCCATTTGCATCATCAGACAACAACAACCGTATTATAGCTTCTTTATCATTGTCCCTGCCATAAACAAGAGGATCAACCAACAGAGAAGTGGTTGTTCTTTCCAGAGATGGTGATGATGATGATGATGATGTATGATCCGGTCCTTTCCCAACTTGCACCACTAAACCAAGTGTATTTGTTTGCTGCAGCAAGTCATCTATTCTATCAAAGATTTCTTCCAATCTTGGCTGCATCTCTCCCATTCCCTTCTTACATGGATTAAGAGAAGAGAGAAAGGCTTTCACCTGGTGGGAGCAGGTTTTTTGACTTGTTGTTTCCACTTCCATTTGTTGTTCATAAGCTCTGTATGCAATCTCATCCAGGAAGTCATCAGTTTCATAAGCAATGTCTTTAAGGTCATCCAACCGGTTCTTCACGGCCGGCAAAGTAATCTGCTTCTCCTCAGCATCTGCGAGCAGCCCATTGACAGTGTTCAACCTTGTTTTCAACTTCTTCAGCAGCTTATCATCCAGCTTTCGCTGCTTGAAAAAGTTCACAACCTCTTGAGAAGCCAACTTGTCAAATAAGACGTTAAAGACAGCAGACAAACCGGAAACATGTTAATGGTTGGTGCCTTGGGGTTGGAGGGGAAAATGTTGTTAAAGCTTAAGGACCCGATCAGATAGTACCGAACCGTTGGGTATCGGGTCAATATGACTCAGTTATAATACTGCGGGGTCGGGTTTGAGGGACCCGAGTTTAAAGAAAGAAAATCCAAGGAAAGCAACCAAACCGGTCCATTGTGTTGCTTTTCTTCTTCCGACAATCCCCAAAATCCCCTAATCGGTGGAATTGGGTTTAAGTTCAACTACCACCCAACTCCTTCTCCGACTCTTTGTCTGCTGTAACTCATCTCTAACTACAGCTAGTTCTCCAGTACTCATTTCTTACATTCTGCTTTCTAATAATAATAATAATAACTCATTAATTTGAATGAAACACAATCAAATCAAACAGACAACAGAGCAAGCTAATAAAAAGTAAGATTGCAGGAAGGCTTTCTTACCTGAAGCACGAAATTCGCGCTGGAGCTAAATTTGTAAAGGAATAAGGTAGTTTGCTGGCTGTGTTCAGTGTGGTGTTAACTAGATCTGTAGGGGTGGCTTAACCAGGGAAGTATGCACGGAATTACTCAATCGTCATTCTTTTCTCTGTTTTGATAATGATAACGACTCGATCGTTTCCTCATTAATTATTTATTATGAACAATTCCACTGGTAATTGATATTATATATGGGTGGTGCTTCTGGGAATCCTCACTGGTCATACTTTCTTACTGGTGCAATAAAAAAAGATTCTAGACCATGTGCAGAGAACTTGGTAAAAGTTGACTTTTTTGAGTTTCAAACAGGCATAGCGACGCCGTCAACTTGTCCTGCTGGTTTTAGCAATTTGTACATAATATACCCAGGAATGGTGGTAGTAGGAGTTTTGCCATCTCATAGTTAGACCTGGCAATTCGTGTTGTCGTGTCGGGTTCGTGTCGGGTTGAACAGGTAATCGGATTCTAAATCTTCAACCCGACCCGACCCATTTAATAATCGTGTCGTGTCGTGTCCAACCCATTTATTATTGTGTCGGGTTCGGGTTGACCCGCGGGTTACCTATTAAGTTTAACAAGCCTAAAAATGAGTTTGAAATTTTTCTATTTTGCGTATTTTTAAGCAAATAGGCATATAATTAGTTTTTTTATACATCAAATAAAATTATAAATTGCAGAATCATAATATAATAATATTTTAAAGCATTTATAGAAGTATTTTTGGATAATTTTAGTAACTTTAGCCTTAAATATTGGATAAGTCTTATATTAAATCAGTAAAATATCTATACCCTAAATATAATCGGGTCATAAATAGGTACCTATCGGGTTGGCGGGTCAACCCGCTACCTGACCTGCTAATTTTCGTGTCGTGTCGGGTCGACCCATTTAACTAAACGGGTTGGAAATCTCTGACCTATACCTGCTAATTTCGTGTCGGGTTGTCGTGTCAATACCCGTTTTGCCAGGTCTAGTCATAGTCTATAGATATATATAACATCGTGAATTTGGCGGAATTGGATGTCATAGATATTCCTACTTAATATTAGTAATAACACCATCTAAAAAAAAAATATTAGTAAATGATGTGTCTACACTTATGGACGACATGTTGTCGATATTGTATATAAAAGTGTGAATCAGAAAAGCCGATAAATTGATAAGTTGATTGGATGATTCCTCGAGCGATGTGCAACTCCAATCAAGTTGTCCTTGTCTTGGGTATCATGGAGGGACATGAACCCCGATAGATGTTTCTACTCATGCGGGAACGATGGACACGGAGGCTGCAGATTCTTTTAGTGGATAGACTAAAAGATCACTGGACAAGCTCGTGAAGTCATTAACGCGTTACGGGATAATGAAAACCGTCTTCACGAGGAAAATCAACTTCTAAATCACCGGTTGCATACTGTGATACTCAAGAATGAGGAGTTGCGCAACCAGTCTAGAGCATTGGTTAAAAAGAACAAGTTCTATTTCAATCTCTTTATCATCAACCTTGTTTTCTATTGGTTGATTCTTATCTTACATTGAACCACTATTGTGAGTTTGTTCGGTTTAGTGATGATTTTTCCCGAGAAAAGGCTTGAGGTTGTGGAAAAAAGAATAGTTGAGCGAGAGCGAGCCTCTCATGTCCCGAAAGAAGAAATACAGTTCGCAAGTCAAGTCTATTTCTCAAGTAAGGAGCGAAAAGAACGAACTCGGCTAAAGTGTGAATACCGTGCAAGTGTATTCTATCTAGGTCGCTGGTTTTTAAGTGAGACCATTGTGACTCCTCTAGTTACATCTGGGAATATATCTTGGAGTGATGGTTCTCTAGGAAGTAGTTAATTTGTCTATCCCAGAAATCATCGAAACAGTTCTCTCCACTTGAACTAAGCAAGTCCTAATGTATTTTGGAAAAAATAATCACAAATCGCAGGCTATGGCAATTTAACCAAGGCCACAGCGCGACTCTTAGGATCCGTCTGGAGTGCGTTCGTCCATTGTCCCCCCAATTCCATAGGTCGTGGTGCGGTGGTCACATGTTGCAACCAAGGCACACCAGATGATTCTTCTTGGGTTCATCAATCTTCATTCCCCTAGGACTCCTTACTTTCAGTTGCTTTTCATCCTGAGATACCTCACAAATTTTCGGGTGAGTAGAGCAATATCAGAATCACTTTCGTCATCGCTTGATTCTTGCACCTTCAAAACCAAATTGTTTTTCTTTGGTTCATTCACTTTAAATCTTTGAGTCATGAACAATTATTTTGTCAATCAACTCATCGAGAGTATTAAGATTTTGTGCTTCTTCTATGGCAGTAACTTTTGAGTCTCATTCCTTATGAGGTGACCTATGAATCTTTCCAACTTTCTCTAGGGCTTAGTACATTGGCCTTTTGCCATTTTGTCAACTTTCGCGAATAAGATCCTATAGTGATACTACCTTTCAGATCATGACTACATATATATGTTTTTTTAAGAAAAAATTGACTAAAAACAAGTTCCAGACGTACAATTTTGACACTTTGATGTTTTCGATAATTTTCTCTATAGGTTAGTATACGCATTTTTTTGGCTATTTTTTTTCAAATTTCGAAATACATGCTCAATGTTTTAAAAAAATTGATCAAAAACAAATTCTAGATGAGAAGTTATAGTCCATTGTAGTTTTGGGTAGTTCTCCCTTGGAGACAGATACAAAATTTTTTTTTCCTTTTTTCTCGAGATAAGATTCGAGACTGATACGATCGTTTACATCATGTCTAAATATGAAAGCTAGGAAAAAACTCACCCAAAGTTCAGAACTAATCCTTTGAAGTTTTGGGCAGTTTTCCTTCAGTATTAGTACATGAGGTTTTTTTTGTCTTTTTTTCAAACTTTGAGATGTAATTGGAGGCTGATACCTTTCTTTAGATCATCTTCAAATATGGAAAAAGAAAAATTGACTCAAAACGAGTGTGAGAGTGAAGTTATAGTGGCTCTGAAGTTTTCGGTACTTTCCCCTAGGTTAGTACACGGGTTGTTTACCACTTTTCCACCATCGAGATAAGACTGGACACTAATAGTGACACAGGAGTGAATTTAATGCATGGCAAAATTTGCGGCACAAAATCATAGGAGATTCCCTCCATTCCACAATTAGTGATGTTTTAGCAATTAGATTTATTCCAAAATACATTTCGTATTTGGTTGTTGGAAGTGTAATAAATGCATTTTTTTTCTTTTTACCCTTTACTTAAGTTAGTACTCTTTATGATTGTCAGTGAAAGACTTGACCGTTTCCTTATGAATACAGCATGGAGAGCTCTTTTTTCAAACTTCGAGGGCAGACACCTGCTAAGAGAGAATTCTGATCATGCACCCATTAAAATGAAGTGCTTGGGGCTGATAGAGGAGAGACGAGATCGCCCAAAGGTTTTTCGTTTTGAACAAATGTGGCTGAGTAATGAGGAGTGTGAACAGGTCATTGCTGAATCTTGGTTGGATGGTTCGGCTTCCAACATGAACATAACAGGGCAATTACATTTGTGTGGGCTACACTTGCAACAGTGGAACAAGACCAGTTTTGGCAATGTAAGGAAGAAATTGCATCAGCTCCGGAAGGTTCTTGGTGAGGTACAGAAGCAACCACCTAACAAAGTAAACTATCTAGCCCAAAAAGATATTAATAGTCAGATTGAAGCACTGGAGGTTCAAGAGGAGACCCTATGGAGGCAGAGGTCAAGGATCTCATGGATGAAAAATGGAGACAAGAATACTGGGTTTTTCCATGAAAAAGCAAGCCACAGGAGGAAAAGAAACCGCATATTGAAGCTAAAAGCTGAGAACGGGCAGTGGGTAAGAGGACATGAGAAATTGGAAGGCACCCTAGTCGAGTACTTCAATGGTTTATTCACATCCGTACCCCCTACAAACCTAGAGAAGGTGTTGGACTGTGTCAAAACCTGTGTTACACCAGAGATGAACGACCTACTCACTAGGCAATTCACCGAGGCAGAAGTGTTAGAAGCTTTACACCAAATGCATCCCACCAAAGCCTCCGGCCCTGACGGTATGCCTGCACTCTTTTTTCAAAAATTTTGGCATATAGTTAGGCATGATGTTCTGCATGATGTCCTTAGCATTTTATACCATAATCTTGACCCAGGTCCATTAAATACCACCCATATAGTCCTCATCCCAAAGATAAAGGAACTAGAAACACCAATGCATTTTCGCCCTATTAGTCTTTGCAATGTGGTATTTAAACTTGTTACCAAAACAATAGCCAATAGACTTAAAATCATCCTCCCCACCATTATATCACCAAACCAGAGCGCCTTTGTCCCAGGTAGACTCATCACCGATAATGCTCTGGCGGCTTTTGAAACTTTCCACTACATGAAAAAGAAAAAAAAAAGGGCAAGAAGGGCTACATGGCTCTAAAATTTGATATGAGCAAAGCTTACGACAGGGTTGAATGGATTTTTCTTGAGAAAGTAATGTTAAAGATGGGCTTTCATTCTGCATGGGTTTCTCTCATTATGAAGTGTATCTCTAGTGTCTCTTATTCAATCCTTGTAAATGGACACCCATCTACTCCTTTCTATCCTACGAGGGGACTCCGTCAAGGGGATCCCTTGTCGCCTTATCTTTTTCTGATATGTGCAGAGAGCTTATCATTGATGTTAAAAAGTGCTGAAAGCAAAGGAGAAATACATGGAGTGAAAGTGGCTTGTCGGGCTCTTGTGGTTTCTCACTTGTTCTTTGCATACGATAGCCTCATTTTTACCAGAGCATCAATTGAGGAAGCAAACACACTGTTATCCATCTTCAATGCTTATGAAGCAACATCAGGACAAAAGATAAACTTTGATAAATCTGCCATCTTAATTAGCCAAAATGTGCCAGACTTGCTTCAATCTCAGCTTCAACTGATGCTAGAAGTAAAGGCAGTTGAGACACATGACAGATATCTTGGTCTGCCTACAGTTCTGGGAAGATCAAAGAAAATGGTGTTTGCTGAACTAAAGGAAAGAATCTGGAAGAAGCTATCAAGTTGGAAAGAAAAATCCCTCTCTTTTGCTGGAAAGGAGGTTCTTATAAAAGCAGTTGCTCAATCCATTCCAACATATTTCATGAGCTGTTTTCTACTACTTAAAGAGCTCCGTCAACAAATTGAATCTATCATATCTAAGTTCTGGTGGGGCCAAAAAAAAGAGGAGCGCAAAATTCATTGGGCAAGTTGGAGTAGAATGTGTAAATCAAAGAAAATGGGCGGTCTTGGCTTTCGTGACTTCCATTCTTTTAACATTGCAATGCTGGCTAAGCAACTGTGGCGACTCATACATGATAATTCCTCAATCTTAGCAAAGATGCTATACAGCAAATATGGGAGGCGGAAAGAGATCATGCAAGTGAATCCAAAAGGCCCTATGAGCTATACTTTTAGGAGTATTTTGGCTGCTAGAGAAATCATTGATGAAGGTACCCTTTGGAGAGTAGGCGATGGAACTAGTATTAATATCTGGCTTGATCAATGGTTACCAGAACAAAATGGTGGCAAGGTGTGGACTCCCAATCCAGGTCTTGACCAACTCACTATGGTATCTGTTCTGTTCCTTTCTGGTACGAAACAATGGAATGAAAATGAAGTTAGGGAGATTTTCCTCCCTTTCGAAGCAGAGCAGATCCTAAAAATTCCTGTATCACCAGTTAATTCTGTTGACATCAGGTTTTGGAAGTATACACCGAAGGGAAACTTTACTGTTCGCAGCGCTTATCATGCCTCCTTTGCGAAAACTTACACAACGGGTTCAGGCACTAGTTCTAATGGCTATGATAGTGGAATTAACTGGAACCAGATATGGAGCTTGGAGGTCCCTCCCAAAGTACGTCACTTTCTCTGGCGAGCAACCAAGAATCTTCTCCCCACAAAAGCCAACTTATTGAGGAAAGGTATGGCAATCGATCCTACTTGCCCTAGATGTAACATAGAAGTGGAGACTCTGGATCATATTATGTTGGAGTGTACTTGGACTAAGAAATTTTGGCAAGAAACCTCGCCATCATGGGCCCTTTCCCCAGTTGTTCAACCTTTCTCTTCCCTGAAGGATTTAATTGTCTCTCTTTTTTCTAGATCCGATGTCTCTTCTCTGGAACATTGCTCCATGGTGATGTGGGGTCTATGGTATTCAAGAAACTGCTTGCTTTTTCAAAATCACAATCTCACGCAGGCACAAGTGCTGAATATGGTGTGCCACATGCTGCAGTTCTATCAAGAGGCTAACTCCCTCAACTTGGACTCCCACGACCAGCCAATCAAAAACAAAGTGCACAAAGGATGGTCACCACCAACTACTCCAAGGTACAAACTGAATGTTGATGCTGGCATTTTTGATTCGCTAGGGTGTGGCCTGGGTGCAGTAATCAGAGACTCTGCGGGGATATCCTGGTTGTTGCACACTCTCGAATTGGCAGACAACTCTCAGGAGAGATAACAGAAGCAAAGGCTCTCATTTTTGGATTGCAGCTTGCGTCATCTTCGGGCTTTATGGATCTGGATGTCGAAACTGATTGCTTAATTGTTGTCAAGGAATTGCAGTCCATAGAACTATCCAACTCCTATTTGGGACTTACACTTTTGGAAGTTTCCTCTGTTCTATGCAACTATCGCTCTATTTCTTTTTCTCATGTTTGTAGGGAAGGCAATAGACTAGCTCACGCCATTGCATTGAGGGCAATGGTTTGTGATATTGATGTTGTGTTGCTAGACAACTTCCCAGCTGATTTGCTCCTATTAGCTTCACATGATGTATCAGGATAATTGTTATGAATGAATGGCATCTTCAATTCTCAAAAATAAAAAAAGTTAGTACTCTTTATAGACTCATCAGATTCTTAAAAGGTCTAATAGTATTTTAGTCTACATGTAAAATAGATTCCAACATTAAATGTATTTCTTAATCTTCGTGTAGATTCCTTAAAGGTCAGTAATTGTGGAATGGAGGGAGTATCAGGAAAGAAGATTTTTTATAGCAAAATTCCAAAGGTTTTAATGACAGCCATTAATGAAAGAGTTAGTACATATAGCCTTTATGTAATAACCCTTATACTAAAACTTATTTGCTACCACCTATTGCCACCACCTATTATAGCTATATAGTAGTAATTGTGGTAGTAATTATAGTTGTTGTACCATTAATTTTTTTGTTTGCATGTGCATGAAAGTTCAAGACATTTGCCTATAAATACCTATGTATGTGACCTTAAGCATATGTGAATTTGACTTTAATTCCTTTGAGTTTGAGTTTAAACACTTTTCTTTCTCCAAATTTTCCTTGAGTGATGATAATCTGTATCTCTAAAATTATTAGTGAGGATGAGTGTTAAACCTAAATATTGAAGGTGGTGATAATCTGTATCCTTGAATATTTTGATTACCTCACAAATCCAAATCCAATACTCTTTAATTTATTACTTGATCCGACATCAGATAGTATCGTTTAGATGATGTCTAAATATTAAAATTGGAAAAAAAAAACTGATAAAAAATAAGTTTTTTTGTAAACATTAATGGTCCTTTGAAAATTTTGGTAGTTTTTCCTAAGGATGTACACAAAGTTTTTGTTTTTTGTTTTTTCAAATTTCGAGATAAGTTGGGCTGACACTACCGTTTCATTTCCGAATACGAAAAGTTGAATATAATTAGACTCAAAACGAATTCCAAATGTGAAGTTATGGCCCATTCAATTCTTACCTAAAAGTTAGTCTACGAGGTAGGGTCCGGTCTGAAGTTAATTGGCAGCATGAATTTTGGTATAATGCAAACGAAGTCATCTGAAGTTCAGAGACCCTCAAGACTTGTAAAAGCACTAACTGTAAGTACAGATTACCGGGCACTGCCTTAAGGACTCTGGTCCTTCTGTCGAGATATAGAAATGTGAAAATGTTGCTGTTTCAATTTTGTTGGACGTAAAGCAGCAACATATATATATCCAATAAAATTTGGTCTTTGGCTCCGGAACAGTTGTTGATTTTGATCCGATTTTCGTTATTGTTGGGATTTGAGTTCCTAAAACAATCCACAAAGCTACGTTTCTAATGGTCCTCAGTTGGCTTTCTAAAAGAATTTGGGGGAGGATGAATGAATGCTGAAGTTTGTTGAATAAATAGAACTATATTCGGAATAAATCAGTAAAAGGAATTAATACGAGAAATGACGAATTCCTTTGCTGAAACCTGATGTTTCTTGTAGCATTACTTGCTTCTTTTTTGTTTCTAGTTAGAAGATCTGCATAAGTCACCAAATGCTCACTTTTGTCAGTTAGCAGTCTTATTATGTATGGAACTTAATTTAGTGGTGCAGCTAGAATTCTTAAACTGATGACTTCTTTTATTTATAAAGAAACTCTGTCTCCCATGTTAAAATTGATAGCCCTGTTTTTGTTCTACTGCAAAATGGTTGATTTCAAAAGATAGATCTATTATACTAAATTATCTGGAAATTCCAAAATCTGCTAAGTATCAATCAACTCGATTTCACTTAATTTTTTTTGTCAATCTCATGAGGTTAATCAGAGGAAAAAAAAAAAAAAACTCAACATATGAAGAGGAAAGATCACATTCTCACTTGATGTTTTTACCTGATTTCATTCACACTTAAACAGAGGTTCATATACAACTTGCAAGCAATTGGCATACACAAAACATGATTGCAGCCTTGGTCATCTAAATTCTCAGGTTTCCTAACCCGATCAAAATAATAACTAGATCAAAATAAATACTAAATCCATCAGAAAACACAATCTGCATCAAGACGGTTTTATCCTTCAATATAAAATTCCATCACCGCTCCCAGAGCAATCCAATCCTTCAGCAGAAACCAGCCATATTGTTCGCACTTCCAACAAAAACAAATGGATTATTAGAGAATGAAGAGGGGGAAAAAAAAAGAGAGATAAGGATTATTAGAGAATGAAAAAGCGCTAGAGATGCAAGATAAAAAGACCTACCTTATCCGCTATTCCTTTAACAATTCAATGTGTGATCTTTCATCTTTACTGAGGAAAATAGCAGAAAAACATACTCAGGTATCACACCACTAAAAATTGGAAATAAAGCTTTAGTTAGAGATGCACATGAGTGGTAATGAATGAAAATGAGTGAAGGGCGGGAAAGTAACAATATTTCTACTAGCAGTAAAATGCGCAATTGACCATTCTTCCTACTTATTCTGATTTTTGGTTGGTTGCAGGTTGAATTTTTAATATTTACGGGGAAATTAAGATTGAGATTCTACATAGAAAAGAGAAGGAAAAAAATTTTAGGTTTTTGTCTGCACTCTTTCTCTTCCTCTGTAAGCACTAAGAACATCATTAGCACGCATATTTACTTCCAAACCTGCTTATCTCACAGATCCAGATAACTAAAAGACAAGTTCCTTAAAACCAACAAATTATGCCCCTAACTTCTCAACAGCGTCAATTAATTTTAGAGGCGAAACCACATCTATGGTGATTTAGAGATATCAAATTCAGTCAGGTCTGGTTTGTTAGTTTCGTCATTTAATATAAATTATGTCTTTCTGTTCTCATGAAACTCAAACACAGATTGATTATTTTAAAAAACTTAAGATATCAAATTAAGTTTTTTTTTAAAAGTGTCTGTGTACGTACCTCGTTGTCTGGGGGAAGAATATGTATTTGAGGGATGCGAGAAATCTTAGGCCATTCTTCCCCTTCCCCCTCCCCTCTTTGACACCTCCTTTGCTGCACAACAGCCGCTGATTAGTAGATAGGAAAGGAATGAGGGCAACCCCTCTTCTGGGATGCATTGGAGCTCCGGGCATTCCAATATTGACAAATGTTGGAGAGAGGTCAGATGTTGAAGCCCATTGTAATCCAGACAATTCAGATTTTGAAGATTCCAGATGGTAATGTTGGCAAGACTAGAAGGCAAAGATATCCTCCTGGGGAAGGATTCCAAATCTTGGATACTGACTAACTTCAAGGATGAAAAAGAAGAGAGCTTATCCAAACCCGAACGCAAGAGAAGACAGCTGCAATTCTCAATGTGAAGCTTTTGAATTGTAGAAGCCCCACGTTGCTCTAATAGTTGTTGTAGTCCTTGACAATCAATTAAAGTCAGCTCGACAAGGGAGGGGAGAGCAAGGTGGTCAAGAAAGGTCACCTTGGGACATCCTTCTAGTCTCAAATCAACAAGGGATGGGAGGAACAGGTGATTGACCCTGCTCAATTCGCTACCGAAGCGAAGTTTTAGACGCTCTAGAACAGGGAATGCCCTCCTTCTGCCTTGTCTGTCGTCATCAGATATCCAATCCTCCCATCGTGGCATGTCGAAAATATCCAGATGTTTGAGGGATTGAAATGACTGGATTGACTTGCAACTCCTACTGTAGAACTCAGCCCCCACCGATACTAGACAATCAAACCGCTCTATCCAAAGTGTTTCTAAGAATGGCAACTACCCAACCGGCGGCAAGTAAGTGCAGTGTTTGCATCTTCTAAGTTCCAAACTCACAAAGTTGGAATAGGAGGAGTGCCCCACCCATTTCGGAAAACTTGTACCCTGAATCCTTCAATCCAAATGGTCTCCACATTTACGTGAGGCTGCAGGTGCTATAGTAGGCTAACGTCGAGTGAACCATCTGAGTCAACATCATCATCATCATCATTATTCTGCCAATATTAAATCAACTCCGTAGTCCCTTCTGTTAGATTATGTGATCAAGCTGCATTAGTGTGATCAAGTTGTTAGTAGAGTTAGTGGAGAATAATCAAGCTGTATGGTTGGTCCCATAGACTTGAGTGTGTTAGGAAAAGTGTGCAAGTTGTGTGTGTCTTTTTGTTATTGTAATGTTCTCTTTGTAATCTGATCATTCTTGGTGGGCCTCATGTTCAGCAAACCAAGAAGATCAGCTTAGTGGATTATAGGTCTCCATGCTGCACTAAGCAGTATGGGTTGAAGGTATGGGGCTGCAAGTTGCAGGTTTGGGGTTGCAAGTTGCTGCAGCAGGCTGAATATGGCCTATATATTTGAGTTTGTAATCTGAATTCAACAAGTGAAAATAAGAGTGAATTGAGTGTTTTTCACTTCATTAAGTGTTCCTTGACTTGTTCGTTAAGTGTTCAAGCCAAGTGATTGAGTGAATTGAGAGAAAACCAATGGAACAGTAACAAGAAAACCAACTTGAGTGTTCTGCATTTTTTCTGGAAATTTCCCAGAAAACATCGATGTTCTAGTCACAACATCGATGTTCAAAACTACTGCCCAGGTTGTTTGAAGTTCCAGTGTGAAGAAACATCAATGTTGAAAACATTCTGCCAATTTATTCAAAGTTCCAGTAGCATTTCAACATCGATGTTTTAAACCCAACATCGATGTTCAAAGCTTTCGGCAGAATTATTTGAAGTCCAGTAGCATTTCAACATCGATGTTCTAGAGCCGACATTGATGTTCTAAGTGCACTACCAGAGAAATTGTTGTTCCAGTGTCTCAAAACATCGATGCTTTGAGTTCAACATCGATGTTCTTGAGCTCTGTCAAAGTGATTGAAGGAAGAAAAACCAACAATTGGTAGCGGAGCAGGTTCCTTCTTTCAGGCCTATTCTAATTTATTGAAACCACAACAAATTAGCCCCAAACACCAAACCACAAAATGTACACACAACCAGCAAATAGAACCACCTCATCCTTACCCTACCACCCATTTTTTATGGAGAGAACTACAACTATTGGGCTATAAGGATGAAGTCCTTCCTTGTAGCTAATGGTTTGTGATTTTTGGTTGAAGAAGGTTTTAATGAAGAAGAAGACATTGAAGAAATGTCTGTTAATCAATTGAGAACATACAATGAACGATTGCAGAAACATAATACTGTAGTTTCATTTATGTTTTTTTTGGTTTCAGAGGAGATTTTTCCTTTGATTGTTGGGGCTACAACAGTCAAAGAAGCATGGGAGATCCTTGAGAAGCAGTTCAGAGGTTCTAAGGAAACAAGGCAAATAAGGGTGCAATCCTTCAGAAGAAAATTTGAAATGTTGAAGATGTCAGAAGCTAAAACAATAAGGGAGTATGCTTCAAAAGCTCAAAGCATTGTCAACAAAATCAGGTTGTTTGGAGAAGTGATCCCTGAGGTCAGAGTAGTTGAGAAAATTCTCAACACGACTGTTGATAGATTTGAAGCAAAGGTAGCTGCAATTGAAGAATCAAGAGACATCACTCAGAAGTTAGTTCCTGAATTAGATGGCAAGTTAGAAGCTCATGAGCAAAGGCATGGGAGAAAAGATGAAGCTGGGATCAAAGATGAAGCTGGGATCGAAAAGGCTTTCCAAGCCAAGCAGAAAAATGTCAACAACAAATTTGAAGCCAAACAAAAATCGGAGAAAAGTATGTACAAGCACCAGAAGGAGACCTCAAGTTCACAAACAGTGTTTTCACCTTGCAAATTCTGTGGAAAGACAAACCATTTGGAGCAGAGGTGCTGGAGAAACAAGAAGTGCAACTTTTGTCACAAAATTGGGCACATTGAACGTTTTTGCAAAGCAAAACAAAATGGAGAAAATCAAGTCCAACAACAAGTGCAACAACAACAACAAATTCAGACTCAACATCAAGTCAAGCTAGCCGAAGAAAATCAAGAGGAGTTCATGTTCATGGCAAGTGAAAGTTCAGAAAAGCAAGAAAATGGTATTTGGTACATTGACTGTGGCTGCACAAGTCACATGACTGGAAATTCAAAATGGTTCTTGGACATGGACAAATCAATCTGTGTTGAAGTCAAAACTGTTGATGCTGCCATTCTCAAATCCAAAGGAAAAGGTACGGCTTCTATGAACTACAATGGAGATAGTAGGCTCATTAAAGATGTCCTCCTAGTTCTTGGTTTGAAGCACAATCTTTTGAGTGTGCCATAGATGGTTAAAAATTGATATTTTGTGAGCTTTGAAGATGATTGTTGTGAAAGGAACATTAGTCAGCAAAATTAAAATGAAGAACAATGCATTTCCTTTGAACTTGAACATGCATTATGAGATGGTGAACACAAGTGAATTTAATGAAAGTGGGTTATGGCATAGAAGATATAGCCATGCTAGCTTGCATTCTTTGACACTTGCTGCACAAAAGAGTATGTCAGGGATTTGCCACCAATACAAGTTCCTGAAGAAATTTGTGAGCCATGCCAATTGGGAAAAATGCATAGAGAATCATTCTTGATTGCAGCAGAAGGAAGAGCCCTAGAGAAGCTGGAGCTGGTACACACCGACCTTTGTGGCCCAATGAACACACCCTCTTTGAGTGGTAACATCTATTTCATACTATTCATTGATGATCTAACTCGCATGACATGGATTTATTTCTTGAAGAATAAGTTGGCAACTCTGGAAGTATTCAAGAAATTTAAAGGCATGGCAAAAACACAAAGCAATTGTAGCTTGAAGAAGCTAAGATCAGATAGAGGGGGAGAATACATGTCAATGATGTTTGAAGATTTCTGCAACTCAAATGGTATTCTTCATCAATTGATAGTACCATATTCTCCTCAGCAAAATGGAGTGGTAGAGAGGAAGAACAAGACCGTGATGGAGATGGCAAGAAGCATGCTAGCATAAAAGAAACTTCCTCAAAGTCTTTGGGCAGAAGCTACCTACACTGCTGTGTATCTCATCAATTGGCTTCCAAAAAAATCAGTTGAAGGAAAGACCCCTATTGAAACTTGGACTGGTAAGAAACCAACTGTGAAGCATTTGAAAGTATTTGGTTCTCTTTGCTATGTCCATGTTCCAGAAGAAAAGAGAAAGAAGCTGGATTTCAAAGCTGAAAGAGGCATTTTGTTGGGATATAGTAGTCAATACAAAGGCTACAGGGTGTTCATGATAGACAATGAGAAGGTTGTGACAACAAGAGATGTCAAAGTGGATGAAGATGCTTATTGGGATTGGAAAGAAAAGAAGGTAATGAAGAACAGTCCTAGTGATGCAGCTGAAGTGCAAGAAGATCATCCTCTAAATGAAGAGGATTATGATTCAGACACACCTCCAATGAAGGTTAGAACACTTGCTGATGTTTATGAGAGGTGTAATTTTTTAGAAATAGAGCCATACTGTTATGAAGAGGCAGCAAATCAAGAGCATTGGAAAAGAGCCATGGAGGAAGAACTTGGCATGATCAACAAAAATCAAACTTGGGAGTTAGTTACAAGGCCTAGAAATCGAAAGATAATTGGAGTCAAGTGGGTGTTTCGCACAAAGATGAATCCTGATGGCACAATTTCCAAATTCAAAGCAAGGCTAGTGATCAAAGGCTATGCACAACAATATGGCCTTGATTATCTTGAGACATTTGCACCGGTAGCATGCCTCGATATAATCAGACAGCTTTTGGCTATTTCAGCCCAAAATAAGTGGAAGCTATTCCATCTAGATGTGAAATCTGCATTTCTAAATGGAATTCTAGAAGAAGAAGTCTACATTGAGCAACCTAAAGGCTTTATTGTGGAAGGAAAAGAAGACGATGTTTACAGGTTGAAGAAAGCTCTCTATGGACTAAAACAGGCTCCAAGAGCTTGGTATAGTCACATGGACAACCACTTGGTTCAACAAGGATTCAAGAGAAGTGAAAGTGAGGCAGCATTGTATGTGAAAGGCAGCTCAAGTGATGATTTGATCATAGTCTCTCTCTCTATGTTGATGACATGTTAATTACTGGAGCAGATCACAGCAAAATTTCAGTTTTCAAAACTAAAATGATGAAAAAATTTGAAATGTCAGATTTGGGATTGATGCACTACTTTCTTGGAATGGAGGTGATGCAAAGTAATGAAGGAATTATGATCTCTCAAAGAAGGTATGCAAAAACTATCTTGAAAAAATTCAAGATGGACTCTTGCAATCCAGTGCCAACCCCATTGATTCAAAACACCAAACTTGCAAAGAATGTAGATGAAGAAGATGCTGAAATTGAAGTATACAGGAGCTGTGTAGGAAGGTTGCTGTAACTTACAGCAACTCGACCTGATCTTTTGTTTGCAACCAACTTGCTATCAAGGTTTCTAAATGCTCCTAAGAAGAGTCATGCTGCTGTGATGAAGAGAGTGCTCAGGTATGTTAAAAGGCACTACTGATCTTGGTCTTCATTACAGCTCATCTGAAGATGCAAAATTGAAGGCATACTGTGACAGTGATTGGGCTGGAAGTGTAGATGACATGAAAAGCACAACAGGTTATGTTTTCTTATTTGGTTCAAATGCATTTTTGTGGTGTTCCAAGAAACAAACTGTTGTTGCTCAATCCACAGCTGAAGCAGAGTACCTTGCTGCTGCTTCAACTGTAAATCAAGTTGTTTGGTTCAGGAAGAACATGTCAGATTTGAAGATGGAGCAAGAAGAACCTATGGAGCTATTCTGTGACAATCAGTCCACTATTGCAATGATTAAGAATCCAATTGATCATGGCAGAACTAAGCATTTCAAGATCAGATTTCATGTGATTCGAGAAGCTGAAAGTGAAGGAGAAGTTCAAGTCTTATTTTGCTCCTCCGAAATGCAATTGGCAGACCTGTTCACAAAGTCTTTGCCCAAGAACAAGTTTGATTTGTTTTAGAACATGTTGAATAAGAAGAGCAGCTTGGTCAAGGGGGAGTGTTAGATTATGTGATCAAGCTGCATTAGTGTGATCAAGTTGTTAGTAGAGTTAGTGGAGAATAATCAAGCTGTATGGTTGGTCCCATAGACTTGAGTGTGTTAGGAAAAGTGTGCAAGTTGTGTGTGTCTTTTTGTTATTGTAATGTTCTCTTTGTAATCTGATCATTCTTGGTAGGCCTCATGTTCAGCAAACCAAGAAGATCAGCTTAGTGGATTATAGGTCTCCATGCTGCACTAAGCAGTATGGGTTGAAGGTATGGGGCTGCAAGTTGCAGGTTTGGGGTTGCAAGTTGCTGCAGCAGGCTGAATATGGCCTATATATTTGAGTTTGTAATCTGAATTCAACAAGTGAAAATAAGAGTGAATTGAGTGTTTTTCACTTCATTAAGTGTTCCTTGACTTGTTCGTTAAGTGTTCAAGCCAAGTGATTGAGTGAATTGAGAGAAAACTAATGAAACAGTAACCAAGAAAACCAACTTGAGTGTTCTGCAGTTTTTCTGGAAATTTCCCAGAAAACATCGATGTTCTAGTCACAACATCGATGTTCAAAACTACTGCCCAGATTGTTTGAAGTTCCAGTGTGAAGAAACATCAATGTTCTTATTCCAACATCGATGTTGAAAACATTCTGCCAATTTATTCAAAGTTCCAGTAGCATTTCAACATCGATGTTTTAAACCCAACATCGATGTTCAAAGCTTTCGGCAGAATTATTTGAAGTCCAGTAGCATTTCAACATCGATGTTCTAGAGCCGACATCGATGGTCTAAGTGCATTGCCAGAGAAATTGTTGTTCCAGTGTCTCAAAACATCGATGCTTTGAGTTCAACATCGATGTTCTTGAGCTCTGTCAAAGTGATTGTAGGAAGAAAAGCCAACACCTTCTTCTCTTTCAAATTGGCCCTCAAGGCATCTTGCCCGCCCACAACATTCTCAAGATTTAGAAGCGCTAATTTTCCTTGTAAATTTCGGAGCTCCCCCAACTCCCCAAGCCCAGACCCTCGCTGTTGTTCACCCATAATAAAGTATGTTAAATTCTGGAGCTTGACCAGTTTTCCCATCAGTACAGGCATATATTTCAAACCAGTCCCCAAAAGTTCAAGATTATATAGGTTGACTAGATTTGTGATCTTGTCTGGAAGCTCAACAAGTCTTTTACACCAAACCAATTTTAAAGTCTGCAAATTGTAGAGACCACATATAGATTCCGGAAGCTGTTAGATTGGTGTTCCAGAAAGTTCTAGAAGCCTCAACTCCTTCAAATTGCCTATTGAATGAGGCAACACTTGTATCTTGGCATGCAAGCTGAAATGCCTCATCTCCTTCAAGTTGCCTACTGAATCAGGCAACACTTTTATGCCTGTATCTTTTACGCTAAAATACCGTAAGCTCTTCAACTTGCCTATTGAATCAGGCAACACAGTCAGATTGTAGCAACGTTGGAGGATCAGTGTTTGCAAGTAACATAAACTTGCCACTTCTTCTGGTATACTCTGTAGGGATGACCTCCTCAATCGCATAAACCGTAAGTATTTTAATGTTACAACCAATTCTGTCAAAATGTTTCCTACATCAGTATCCTCCTCCAGAAAGGAAAAATCCAGCACTCGCAAGCGAACCATTCTTGACAAAAAATTGAGAGATTGTCCATGGTGGCCATGCACCCGATATATCAAAGTCCGCAACATCCTTGCTTGGCAAAGGCTCTCCAATTGCTGCTCCAGTGGATTAAATCCATATTGTATATAAAACAAATGGTGAATCCTTTCACTAGCTTCTCGCAAATCAACATCCTCCATGTTGTAGAAAAATATCCCCACTATAGATTTTGCCAAGTCATTGAGCAGGTCATGCATAACAAAGATTCTTCCACCATCACACCCAGTTCCTTGAAAAATAAAAAATGACCTGCATACTAGTTTTTCAAAATACTCATTGCCAATCTCTTCCATATCTCTCCATTTATAAGGTTGGACTAAGAATCCCTCTGCCATCCATAAGAGTACCAACTTTTCCTTTTCGAATCCAAAGTCCTTTGGAAAGAGAGCACAATAAGCAAAACATTGCTTGAGATAGGAGGGAAGATAATGGTAGCTCAATCTAAGAGCCGGAATAATGTTGCCATTGTGCATATCCCACATATTGCTCTTTAATATTGCTTCCCAGTCTCTAGCATCTTTCTTACAAGAGAGTAAACTTCCAAGGGTTCTTGCAGCCAAAGGCGGGCCTTTGCATTTTCTTCCAATTTTTCTCCCAATTTCTTCCAATTCTCCATATGCATCGGCAATGCCGCCATCAAAGGCATGTTGTGCAAACAACTTCCAACAATCATCTTCATTTAATACTTCTAACCGGCCGGTGACTCGAAACTGAAGACATGGCTAATGCCACTGGTTCACTTCGTGTAGTAATGAGGACCTTGCTTCCTTGTGCCGCAGAAGAGAGTGATGCTAGCAAACGTCTCCAATGGGCATTTTCATTCCAAATATCATCCAAAACAAGCAAAATCCTTTCTCCTCTTACTTTCTCCTCAAGCATAATTTGCAGCTGATTGGGTGTTGATGAATCACAATTGGATACACCAATTTCTTTGAGGATATTCTTGATCACTTTGAAAATATCAGACTCTTCAGACACACATACCCATGCCCTAAGTTTATCAAATCGTTGCTTCACTTGATTATCATTGTAAACAAACTGTGCAAGTGTGGTTTTGCCTATCCCGCCCATTCCAACTATGTGGAAATCACATCTGGGTGTTTGCCCTTAGCATCATCAGAGAACAACAATCGTATTATAGCTTCTTTTTCGTTGTCCCTGCCATAAACAACAGGATCAACCAACCAGGAAGTGGTTGTTCTGTCCTGATCAAATGATGATAATGATGATGATGATGCATGATCGGGTCTTTTCCCAACTTGCGCCACTAAACCAAGTGTATTTGTTTGTTGCAACAAGTCTTCAAGTCTATCATAGATCTCTTCCAATTTTGGTTGCATCTCTCCCATTCCCTTCTTACATGGATTAAGAGAATAGAGAAAGTTTCGCACCTGATATGAACAGGTTTTTAGACTTGTTGTATCCGCTCCCATCTGTTGTTCATGAGCTTTGTAGGCATTCTCATCCAAGAAGTCTTCAGTTTCATACGCAATGTCTTTGAGGTCGTCCATCCAGTTCTTCACGGCCGGCGAATCAATCTGCTTCTCCTCAGCATCTGCGAGGAGCCCATTGACAGTGTTCATTCTTGCTTTCAACTTCATCAGCAGCTTATCATCGAGCTTCTGCTGCTTGAAAAAATTCACAACCTCCGGAGAAGCTATCTTTTCAAATAGGACATTAAAAACAGCCGACACAACAGCTCCTGCTACCAAAGCCATGACTTTTTTTTCTTTCTCAGAAAGAGTCTGCTATGAATGAGAAGAGGACAGGAATGAAACACGATCAAACAGACAACAGAGCAAGCTAATAAAGAGTAAGATTACAGGACGGTTTTCTTAGCTGAAGCACAAAATCTTCTCACTGGAGCTAAATTTGTAAAGGAATAAGGTACTTAATTTCCTGGGTGTGTTCAGTGTAGGGTTAACTAGATCTGTGGGGGTGAAGGCCTAACAAGAAAAATACGCAGATCGTCATTAATTATCGCCATTGGTTTTCCAATACGATGCATGTTTCCCTTACTGGTGCAATAAGGAATTAGCAAAGTTGGCCTTTTGACTTTCCTGCAAAACGATGTTCCAAAGTTGACTTTTGGGTTTCCTATTGGCGGCGTAACGAAGTTCCAAACTCCTACCAGATAACCATGTGCAACGACACCGTCAACTTGTCCTGCTTTTAGCAATCTGTATACTGTAATGTAGGATATATTAATCGTTACAATCATCAATTATTGTCCTTGGAAATCAATCATATGTACTCTTTTATTATTTGAACCTAAGACGTCCTTAAGCCGAACCAAGTCTTACTCTTACCACTCAGACGCCCTGTATTGGTAATTGGCATTGTTTTCTTTCCTTGGCTTGGAGTAAAGCATATGTTGTTAATCGCATTGGAATAAAATTTCTCCAACTTCATTAATTTATCTTGATGACGTAAATGTGATAAGGATCACAGATAGTGATCCTACCTCGTAAACCTGTGTATAATCCTGTTCGCGCACAAACAACGAGCGACCAACGGTTTTACTGGATCCGACCGTTGATAGGCCGAACGGACGGTGTCGCACGTCCTGGACCGGGTTTTGATGTTTTGGGTTTTTGAAGTTAAGTTATACTAAAAAAAGTGCGATATAGAAAATTGGCAGAAAGATAATATCTAGTTCTTTGATTGATTTCTTGATTGTTGGATCCACTACAAGAATAGTTAGTAGCCTTTTATAGGCATAGCTTGAAAGTAACAGATATGTCTAAGATCTTATTCAAATTCAAAAACTCAATCTAGATCCTATCTTTTCAAAAACCTCGATAATTAGTCGAGCTCAAATTTGAAATTACCGGGATAAGATATCCATCAATTCCAATCTTTGACGAATCCACTTCAAACCTCCATAACGGCGATTTCTCTCTTTTAATCTTCAAACCTTCACAACAATTAGCAGTTGCCCTCTGGACCAATTTTAAAGATTAGACATGGCCTTTGATCTCCACTACCAAAAAGGCTCCATGGGCTCATAGAACAACCAGAGAGGAAGACTGTCACAACAACCATAAGCCCAATCGTGGGAGACTGGTTGTGGATCATAACAAATCGGGTAAACCCATGCAACAATCGGCCCAGGGCCACGATTTTGGTTCAGTGTAAAGAGTTTTCCCCCTTAGTACTTTAATTAAAGGCAACGACAAATTTAAGGAATGATTAAGCCCCTAATCACCAAAATCGTGGGTGGTCAGTCTGAATGGTACCAGGGACAGCTTTCCGTACTTCTCTCCTGTTCAATAAAGTGATACTGGGAAGAGACTGTTGAGGTTGTAATGCTATTGAACATCAAACATAACTTCACATGTTATTTTCTGGGAATGATTGTTCTTTTCCAACGCTGTTATCTTTGTCTCTAGAATTGTGTTTCTAAATACAAAATCGACCAACGTAATCTAGCACTGGCTCGCCCAACTGTTGAGTCACACGGGCGAGGTCTGCCAGGGTCACCTCTTCCAGGCTCTTGAAGAATTGCTCGTGGAATAGGTTCTCCATCTATTCCCAAGTTTGGACTGACCCAGCTGGCGAAGTTGAGTACCAGTGGAAAGCGACACCTGTCAGTGTTTCACCAAACAGACGCAAAGTTCAAGAATGGGTTAGTATTAATGTCACCACACTGGGAAGAAAATTTGGAATGTGTTCCATTGTCGTAACATGGCTTTCCCCTGAGAACTGACTGAACTCAGGTTTTCGCAATCCCTGGGGGAAAGAGTAAGCGCGATCAATCCAGTCCGGGTAAGGCTTGCCATAGGTGTACCTAGCTCCTGGCCTGACATCAAGGCCAAGTTGCTGCAAAACTTCCACTAACTGCTAGCGGTCAATATCCTTCTGGGCCGCTGCATGGGCGGAGGCTGCTCAACTGGAATCTCCTTTCCATAAAAATAACCTCCTGGGTTGGGGCTTATATTCTGATTGAAGGCTCTATTGCCCCCCTGGTTTAATTCGGGGATAAAGTTGGGATGGAACCCTCTCTGGTTCAAGTAGACTCCATTGAGCCCTGGTTGTAGTCGTCATACCGGGAGGCCATGTTGGGGTTGAATGGCATCTGGTAAGCGCCATTGTTGGGTTGGCCGTTATTTAAAACGGCCTGGACGGGTGGGGGGTCCACCATTTAAGAGGAGGTCGTTGTCTGCTTGCAGACCTCCTACACCTTGGGGCTGGTAACCCCGACGATTGTTCTCTACTAGGACATATGGCTGGCCTTGGTGACCAACCCTTGGGGCATTTAGTTGGACTCCTCTAATGGCCTGTCCCGCATCATGTCTCACCTCCTCCTTGGTCATCTGCCCCCTGGCCTTAATACACCCTGGTTATTCCCTGCAAGAGTTTGGTTAGGCAAAGCAAAATTACTATGCTAGGGTATAGGCGGCCGCTGAAGGACAAAGAACTCCAGTCGATCCACCCTCTGGTGAACCTGCTGCATGGCCGTATTGATGGACGTGCTGACGGTGGCATTCAACATGTTCGCTAGCCGCACCTCCATCTCTTGGCCTGTCGCAGATTCTGCTCCTCTACGACGGTTGTGATTGTAGCTAGCTGGCCTTTTGTGATGATAGGCCTTTCATACCTGCTCACCTATTTGCATGCATCAGAGGATTCTGCTACGTGGACCGAAGTGGCCCCAACCCGCTGAGCAGAGGGTCTTCCAAAATGAAGTATCTTGGTAGGGGATGGTGAACTATAGTGCAAGCCATCCGCCCCTTCTTCCTCGAACTCTTCAGCAGTGGGTTCTTCCTCGGCAAACGGATTGTCCTCATTGGAGTCCACCTCATCAACCTTCTTCTTCCTGTCAGCCTTGCTCTAGCCGACTGGCTGATCCACCACGGCCTTGCTCTGGCCGTTGTGTGCATCTTTGATCTCCTTAATGAGGGCTTCCACCTTCGGCTTTCTGCGTTGCTCTTGCTCGAGCTGTGCTTGGAGATTGCCAATCTCCCGCCTCCATGCGCTCGCACGAGCACTAGTGAAGCCTGGTTGCTTCAAGTCTTCCTTAACGGCCTCTCTAGCCAAAACGATCTCTTCCAAGACCTTTCTAAGCTCTGCATTCTTTCTCCTCTCAGGCATGATGAACGCTAAGCGACAAGACAAGACTTAGTGGAACGGTGTCCCACTGGGTGTGCCAAAAACTGTTCGTGCACGTACAGCGAGTGACCAACGATTTTACCAGATCCGACCGTTGATAGGCCGAACGGACGGTGTCGCACGTCCTGGACTTGGTTTTGATGTTTTGGGTTTTCTAAGTTAAGTTATACTAAATAAAACATAGTAATTCTACACTACTGTGAGATATCGAAAATTGGTAGAAAGATAATATCTGGTTCTTTGATTAATTTCTGGATTGTTGGATCCACTACAAGAATAGTTAGTAGCCTTTTATAGGCATAGCTTGAAAGTAACAGATAAATCACGATTGTCTAAGATCTTATTCAAATTCAAAAACTCAATCTAGATCCTATCTTTTTAAAAACCCCGATAATTAGTCGAGCTCAAATTTGAAACCACCGGGATAAGATATCCATCAATTCCAATCTTTGACGAATCCACTTCAAACCTCCATAACGGCGGTTTCTCTCTTTTAATCTTCAAACCTTCACAACAACTAACAGTTGCCCTCTCCGGACCAATTTTAAAGATTAGACAATGCCTTTGATCTCCACTACCAAAAAGGCTCCATGGGCTCATAAAACAACCAATGAGGAAGACTGTCACAACAACCATAAGCCCAATCGTGGGAGAATGGTGGTAGATCATAACAAACCGGGTAAACCCATGCAACATGCGGCCCAGGCCCACGATTTTGGTTCGGTGTAAAAAAATCCACAATTTTTTTTTATTTATGTCTGGGTAAATTGAACAAATTACGATTCCTATAATAAATCTAGGCTTAATTTCTACTTTTAAACAAACATGAGCATTATCTAAAATATTAAATAAAATTTTCTTTCTAATTAACCTTGAAAGAGAAAAAAAAGCTCCTGGAAATTTAATCCCACAAAAATATATTAAAAAAATCTCCAATCATCATATTGCTTGAATCTCACTTGCAAATCACCATTAAATTAATTAAAGACGTACGAGTCTGCACACAAACTTAATATAATTAATTTAACGGTAAAAAATTGGATGTTTACACAATTCAAATAGGTGTTATTCTACAAGAGAGTGTATTACTTGGGCAAGACACTATTACTTCTCATGTTTAAACGGTTAGATATTTAGTGTTGGTATTATTATTAGAAGAGTAAATAGTTTTTTATGTCCTTCCATTTTATCGATTTCGCATTTGTTATCCCTCTTCGTTCAATTTCACGCTGGTGTCCCTAAATTCTCCATTTACCGGGCCGTGTTGTCCTTTTTACCCGTTACAGCCGGTTGGTAACTAAGATGATGACACGTGTCACGTGGGGCCCACCATCTGCCTAAATTTTTAGTTTTTTCTAAATTTTAATTTCTAAAATTCCTATTTTGATTAAAATAAGTCAGCTTTTATAATTAAAGATAAGATCCACACAATAATATTTCTAAATTAATTTATTCTTTTTTCTACTAATGTTTAATTTCTGCCTTCATCCTCCTCCCCTTCTCCCCTACCTTCGTCCTCTTCGGCGGCGCCTACTGCCCCCCCTCTGACATATATGACCACCAACTCGTGCCATACAACCCTTCGTCGGCCAAACCCAAGGCAAACCTGCCATCACTAAACTCATCACCACACCAACAACATCAAACCCTCCATTGACAATCACCTACCTGAACCAGCAAGAACAAACATGCCCAAAAACGCTACCAAACTAACCCATGAAAACACCCACACTAACAGAAACCTAAATCCAACATCAATCCAACCACACAACAATCGACTAAACACATTTGCAATCAAATTGGGATTTGATTTTTTTTAAAAAAAAACATAAACCAAACCCAGCACTTCCTCAATAGTGGCACCATGGCCATACTTGCAGCGAAGCACCCCCTCTCTTGCAGGGAAAGCCGATTCTGTTGCGACTGATGATCCTTGAGGTGTCAAGCAGGCTGTTTCTGCTCTGGAGCACTCGAACTGGTCAACGTCGACCACTAGATCTGGTCCGACACCGCCTCGACGACCTCATTCTCCACCGTGAGTGGCCCCTTCTCGCCTCCATTGACCAGTCCGTCGTGGCGTGCCTCGCTCACGATCCTCTGTCAACCACCAAAGTCACCACTAACAAAACCTCCTTTCCATCTTTCGCCTCTACCACCTCCTTCCCTTTTCGTTGCTGAGCCGCCGCCGTTACCACCTCTACTGATGTCTCACAACCCTCTTCTCCTCCTCCTCGAATCCGTCATCGCCGCCCTAACGTTTGATGCAGCTGGCCAGCTGCTGCCCTAGACCACGGCTGGAGGACTACCTGAACCGTCCTTGCATCGCAGCCGCCAAGTCACCTAACCAGAAGTAGCCTACCTCTCTCTCTCTCCCTCTCTCGCCTCAAGCCGTTATAGGTAAGGTCCATGGCTCCTCACTGCAACGACGGTGGCTTCAGCGACCCTAGCGATTAACAGAAGAGGGGTGGTCTCCGGATTGCCATGGAAACAAAGGAGGTGAGAGAAGAAGGAGGGCGGCGATGGGCTGCGGTGGTGCGTTCTGGGAGAGGAGACGGCGGCTTGGGGTTCATGGTGGACAATAGACGGAGGCAAGAGAGGAGAAAGATTTTATTTTTTTTCTGCTCAAAAGAGAAAAAAAGATGGTGCTATGTGCAATTAAAGAAAAGGGACGATGTCGTTTCGGTGGTGACACTTTATTTAATCTAAAAGATGATTTTAGATATTAAAATTTAGGTAAAAAATTATAAATAAGTAAATAAGTTGTTTAAATTACAAACCCACTAGACACGTGTCAACACCACATTAATCAACCGCCTATAATAGGGAAAATGGACAACATGACCCGGTAAATTACAAGTTGAGGGACAATATAAGTGAAAATGAACGAGGAGGGACAACAAATGTGAAATCGATAAAGTGGACAGAAAAAACTATTTACTCATTATTAGAAGGGTATGATTAGATAAGCAATGACGTAATCAAACAACTGGAAAATAATGCATGTATGACTAGTAGTAGAATAGATAAGCAATGACGCAGTTAAACAATTCCTAAATAACACGACTAATCTCTTTCAATGAGTGATTTAAAAGATTTAACTTGCTAAAAAAAAGCACTTTTATAAAGTAAATCATGATCAAAACTAATCTCTCTCTATCTTCAATAGGTGATTAAGGAGAATTAGTTACAAAATAGAAATTGGGTCATTATAAAGTAATGGTGCATTATATGGAAATAAAATCAACTTGATATAATACATCAATTTTTAATAGGTGATTAAGGAGATTTAATTACAAAATAAAAATTGGGTCATTATAAAGTAATGATGCATTATATGGAAAGAAAATCAACTTGATATAATACATAAATTGTTGTAGAGAATTTATTTAGTTGAATTATTCAAATATATATATATATATATATATATATATATATATATATATATATATATATATTCTACAAAAGAAGCGTCTTATCTTATGTACATATCCCTTTCTATTTTCTATATGACTCGGTGAAAGTCTTTTCACCGTCACATCTCTTCGAAACGTTTTAAAAATAATCAAGGAGAAGCAAAGATATGGAGAAGATTGATAAAGAAGATAATAAGTTGAGTACTCTCTCAAAGCGAAGGTCTGGCCTGTTCAATGTGGGTTGGTTTATTTGCCATTTCCACCATTGAATATATGGCTAACCGCTTTCTAGGTTGGCAACCATGGGCAAGCATTAACCAAGCTCATTCTACTTTCACGGCCCATCATAAAGTAACGATTAATAACTCCAACAGACAATATAACGAGTTCGTTGGTAGTCTGGAGGGTGAGAAGGAGAAGATCTACAAGGAAAGCTCAAAAGGAAAAGAACTATACATGATGAAATATTAGACAGATCCTTCCTCTTTGGTGAATGACAAAAATTTGATGTTATTTCAATTTAGTTTCATTTTTTCCAACTATTTGTCTTAATAATTTCCCATGTTTCAATTGAAAATATGTGGTAGAAGTTAGTTGTAAACTTGTCATGTAGCTCTCTGCCGAAATAAAGCAATTTTTTATTGTAAAAAAAATATTGATGTGTTTTCAATTTGGAATTTTGAGGGGGGATGGAAGTTGAAAGAATTAAATTAAGAGGGTGGGATTTGAGGCTCACCTTTAATCTCGACTAGAATAAGAAAAAAAAAAATCTGCTCTAAAATTTATCATGATGTTATTGAAAAATGGAAAAACTGAGAATATAGAAGAAAAAAGGAGTTAATGCATAAAAATATCCCTTAACTTTTTTATTTTCACCACTGTTGTCCTTAAAGAAAGTGTAACAGCCCGGGTAAAAATTTTGGATTTTTACCGGACTGTAAAAGTCTATTTACCGTGATTTACTGTTGAATTAATCTTGGGTAATTAATTCAAGGTAAATCGGGAGTCGTTTTTCGAATCCGAGGGTTTTCCCGCGCTCATGATTTTCCCGCGGATTTTTCAAACCTAAGTTGGTATTTTTCGGGTTTCGGAAATTCTCGGAAAATCACACCGGAAAATAACTAAGGAGGTATCTGTTATTTTCTGGTCCGGATCGGATTCGCCCGTAATGGAGACGGATTTGCATTATTTGAGTTCACATGATAAACAGTAAAAAAATTCAGTTTATAAAGAAGAGGAGCCGGTGGAAGAGGAGAGGAGAAGAAGGAAAAAAAAAAGAAAAGGAGAGGAAAAAGAGAAAAGAGAGAAAAGAAAAAAAATAGGAAAAAAATAAAAAAAAACTGAAAAATAGAAAAAAAAAAGAAACAGAGAGAGATAGGAAAAGAAAATGAAAATCGAAAAAAAAAGAGGAAAATTAGAAAAAAAAAGAAAAAGAAAAGAAAATTAGAAAATCAGAAAATAGAAAAGAAATGAAAGAAAAAAAAAAGGAAGGAATGAACAGTAGCCAACCGGAGCACCCCTGCTACTGTGCATCTCGAGGCGTTCCCCGCCGC